>QJOB01000103.1:6560-221824 GCA_004155035.1 Monosporascus sp. 5C6A
AAAAAATCAAAATATTACTTAAATAACATATAACGAAAATATCCAGCTACTTTCGAAATACGTAATTAACCATTCGCTAAAAAGTTATTAATACGTTCGTAAATTTTATTAAGGTAACCAAATATTCGTACAATCCGTATTTCGTTTTAAAAACCGTTTTTTATTTATATCCTGGCTTAATTCGAATTAGGTTATATCTATTTTTAAAATTTAAAACGGTAAACCATTTAGCTCTTTATAAGCGATTTTCTATTTTAATAATCAATAATAAAAATATCTTATCTTTAATAATAATACTATTAAAATATCAATAATTCATTACCAATTATAATTTGCTATTTTTCTTTAATACGAAAAACATAAGGTATCCGGCTAAAAATATAAATCCTCGAATCCATCCTTTTTAAAATCTATCTTCTAAATATATACATAAAATATAAAGTTCTGTTTCGATTAAATTATAAATAAAGTAAAATTTAAGTAAAATACCTTCCTTAAGGATTATTTTATAATTCCATTTGCTATACTCTAGTAACTTCGTTTTAAATTCCTTTTGAAACAATTACTTATACTTGCGATATTATGGTAATACATTAACTATGTCTTTTGTTGGCTTTTCGGGTTAATATTTCAAAATTTCGTTTATATCGTAAAACTGTACCCAGATAATAGCTATAATGCATCGAATACGTTTATCATGCTCTTTTTTTTTACGTCTCGTTCTTTTAAGTAATAAAATTTCTGTCGTATCCTTATATTTATATTCGTAAATTCTTTTGCTGCTAATTAAATATAAAGATTTCGTTCGTTTTTTTTACTTATCGATAAAATATAAAGTAAAATTTACTTAACCAATAGTTTAATCGATTGAGGGATTATATTAATATAACTATGGCCTTCTTAAAATTATGTCGTAATTTCTTAACGAAACGATATCGAATTTAATTATTTAAATTCGTCCTTAAACGAAAATCTTCAGGTAATTAATTTTACGTACGATTTTTCCGTTATCGTAAACAAATACCTAACCTTTAGCGTTTTCGGTAATATAAGGGTTTTTCTTATCCTTTTATAGCAATCTAGATTAATTTATTAATTTTGAGATAATATAATTAATACTTAAAGCTTTATAATTCATTACTATAAAATACCAATATGTCCTAATTTGTAATTTTAAAGTAACAAGGTTATTATTAACTTTTATCGTTATATTCAAAGCTATTTTAAGAAGCTTTTGCTGCTACTTCCGGCTTACGTTATTCTAAGGCTTTTTTATAGGTGGCGTCCCTTTTTTAGAAATTCGGTAAACTATTAAACTTATTTGATAAATTATTTATATATCTTCTAAACTTGCTTTATCTGGCCTTTTTAATAGCGCAATTGAACTTCAAATTAGAGATTTTCTTTTATTAATATAATTAACCTAAAATTTCGTAAATATCGTTTTTTAGGTTTTTAATAACTTCCCATTCCGTATAAGGGACTGGTTAACTTTAATTAAAAAATTCTATTAATTCCTTTCGTAATACTTTTCGTTTTCGAAAATCTATTTTAAAAGCTAATTATAACTAGATCTTAGTAATAATCTTTTAATAATATTTATCGACGGACTTTTAAATCAGTTCTTTTTAAATCTAATAATTGCACTATCTAAAATAATACGTAAGATCCCTTTAAGAATATCCCTTACTTTTGGACTATATTAATACCGGTACTGTATCGTCGGCCTTTTTTTGGGTAGTAAAAATTCGCAATTTTCGATATTATTATTAATTTTTCTAGTTATATCCCGTTTAGGTATAAAAATCGAAACCTTCCTTTTACATACGGATAATTCGTTCGTAAATTTATCGTTTCTTTTCTGCATAAATAGGACATTAACATTAGTTGCAATTAATAAGATGAAAATCCACGTACCGTATTTTTTAAATTTATCTGTTAATAATTACTTGCAAAAAAACTTTAATTACTTTTAATCTTTACCGAATTTCTTTTTATTTATCGTCGTAATAAATACGAACCATATTAATTTATTTATTACCGCTTTAACTTTTTAGTAATCCTTTTGGTATTAAAGTCCAATATACCTTTTTATTAATTTCTTACGGTACCTTATATCGTTTAGCAACATATCTTATTTTGTTACAATTATAACATTATACCTGGTTTATATTTCGTCGTTAAGTAATACCAAATTCCAGAAATTGTAAAATTGTTTTATAAAAAATAAAAAGTACTTCTTATCTTTTTTTAATTAACTTAAAATATCCAACCTGTAAAATAAAGTATTGTTTTTTATTATCTTTTAAATTGCCGATTATTAATTCTTATTGCTTTTATAATATACTTATCGAATATCGTAAGTTGTAAGAATGTAATAATTTTATCTTTAACGTCCTTTTTTAAATTTTTATAAAACATATCGATTAAGATATTATTTTTTTATCCGTTTATTCTGCTTTGCCATAAAGTTCCTAAATTCTATAACATATACGGAAGCTGGTTCTTTTTAGCGCAATTAAAGAACCTTTTAAACCGTAACTTATTTTTTATCCGGATTTTTAAAATCACTTTTAAGTTTATTTTCGAAATTAATATAACTGAAAAAGACCTTCCAAGTAGTTTTTTTTAATCGAACTTTTTATTTTCCAAAAAATCTCTTATAATAGGTTTAAATTAATCCTGGACATCTTTTTTTAAATAAACGGCAATAACAAGAATTTAATTAGCTGGGTTCGTAAATCCTTTAAAACGAAGGTAAACCCAAGCCTAGGTTAAAAGACTTTAAATATTCCCTTTTCCGTTATAAAGTTAGGATTTCTTAGGTTTTATTTTACGAAAACTTACTTATTAAACTGTTACTATTTTGTTAATAAGTTACTAAACGATAACCTCGAACTTTTTAATTTTATTTTAAAGTTACTAAACCGTAAATTTCGGAGTAACGATTATTTATACGCTGGTTAATATAATAGTAATTCGAATATTACTTAAAATCTAATTATATTATTAAAAAGAATTTATAACGTATAACGGCTAGGTTAGTTAACTAATTATTAAATTTAGTTGTACGGATTTATGTTAATAGTGGTACTGTAAAAAATTAAATAATGAAGAATAAATTAATTACGTTTTGTAATACCAGATGATTAATGGTAATTTAGGCAATTAAGTTATATTACAAGCTGGTATTATTTAAAACTATAAGGAATAACGGACGTATATATTTTATTTTTGGCTTTAGGTGCTTAAAGTAGCTTCAGTCCTTTTTAATAATTAAATTTGCTTATATCCTTTAAGCTAATTTCTGGTTTTATTAACTTAAGGTACCAAAATTAATTATATTTCTTAAATTTCTTAAACCGGTTACGTAACTTTAAGTTATTATCGGATTTTCCTTTTTGCGATTCCGACCGTTTTTAAAAAAGTAAAGTCTTATTAGGTTATAATTCGATTTCCCTTTTTTTAAGATTTTTACCCTTAAAGATTAAATTATTTATTTTTTGGTAAATAATTTATTTTTATTTTTTACGTTTAATTATATTTAACCGAATCGAAAAATAACGCTTTCGTAAACGTATTAACGTTTTAACTTTATCGAAACGGATTAACCGTCTTAATTTTAACATACCGTTTAATATTTTTTGTTTTCGTTATAAATCTGAAAATAAAACTTGTAAGGCTTACTTTAATTCGGGAAAATACGTTTGCTGTATTAAATACGGTAATTCTTGCGATTTTTTCGACTTTTTTAAAACCGAACATTACAGGTTTATAACCGAAAAAACCGTTTTAAATTAAAGAAACGTTTAGCTGAAAAGAAATTATTTAAAACGCAGTACTATTTAAACAAACTATTTAGGCGTCTGGTTCGTTTACGAAACTAAAAAAAAACTTTTGCGTCGGAGTAATATCGAAATATTACGTAAGGATATCCAAAATGCGGAGGCGATAGAGGAATTTAAGTACTTAAAAAAAGAACAAAAACAATTAAAAATTGCAGTTACCGCTGTTACGTTAACTTAAGTTATTAATCCGGCCGATTAAGCTGGTATTAACGTTATTAATTAGTCGAATCTTAATAACGTAAATTAGAGTATATTTATAACGGGTTTTGGGGTTGCTAATAAAAGTCCTTTAAAAGACGTTGGGCGTTTATAAGATTCTTTACGGGTTTTTAGGTATTTTCGGATTTTAGGTATTTTTTTTATTTAATAAAATATTAAGTAAGTTTATTTTTCTGCCTATATTTAAAACTGTCTCTATTTCGTATACTAATATATCTTTTTTTATTTTGTTTTCGTTTCCTATATTAACTTTAATAATATTGCTGACTTAAGTAAGAAACTATAAAAAACTGGATAAAACTTAATTTTTAAAAGTAACTTTAATTCGTAATTATTTTCTAAGATTTTCTTTTTAATTTTATACGGGCCGATATATTTAAAGTCGAGTTTTTAATTAGGGCGTTTAGTTTTGATATTTTTGGTAATTAGGTAAACTATATCCTTTTCCGAAAAGGTTAATTTCTTTGACCTTTTTTAGTTATAATATTTCTACATTTGCTTGCGTATAAATTCGAATTCCGTTTTTATTTTTGCGTATAACTATTTAAGTTATGTTGATATTAGAATAACTTTAACGTTAATTAAGCCAGTATTACGTATCTTTTTATAAACTTTTAATATAAAACTAAAATTAACGTTTATTAAGGTTATTTTGATACTTTGATAATAATTAGTATTGTAAACTAACTGGGCTATTAATAATTTCTTAACCTAATTGTTCTGTTTGTAATTAATGTAATATTGTAATTAAATTTAGAAAATATAATTTCACCGTTCTATTTACCTATATATTTAAAATTTAAATATATTAAATAATTTATAATTCAGGCCGATTCGTACCATAAAGCATTATTAAAACTTAAAAATAAAAATAATACTTTTATTTAAGATAATTTCCGTTGGTAGTTTATATATACTAAATATATATCGAAAGAAAAAGTATGTTATTTGTTTTGCGTCTGTATTTTCGTAATAAGGTAAAAAATAAGAAAATTTTGTAAATCGATCAACGATTACGAAAATGCTATCGTAATGTATTTTTGTTGCTAAATTTTCGGATAAAAGAAATTTAATAATGAAATTTATAATAATCGAATCCTATAGCCGTTGTAAAATTAAAAATAATTGCAGTTTTCCGTATAGTTTGTACCGTAAGACCTTAATTTTGGCTTAAACGTTATATTTTCGTCTAACCTTCTATATTGCTATCTTTATTTTAAAAAAATAATAAATACATTATAACCGTTTTAAGGTTTCATAAATCCCTAAATGTCTATAAAGTAAATATTGATATATATCCCATATCAGGTTTTATTAATCTTTTTTTGGTATCTGAATTTTATTTTTTTTCTAATTATCAAGTAAACTATCGTTATATTATTAAATTTTCTAATATAAATCGGAAAGCACTACCTTAATCGTTACAATTTATCGTAATTTTAAATTTCCTTTTAAAATAACATTGAAAACTTTGTACTTAACCTTAACTAATTTTTCTTCTAGGTTAAGTCGTTTGCTAAAAGCATCTACTCTGCCGTTTTTAAAGCCTTTTTAATAAATAATAACGAAATCGTACTTTACTAACTTTTCGGCGTAACGTAATTATCGTCCTGTAAATTTTCGTATAATAATAAAACGGGTAAAGTTCTTATAATCAATATAAACCTTAATTTAATCAAAGTTTTATTTAAGCATATATTTAAATTCTCGAAAAACTTTAACCATAATTATAAATTCTTTATCGGAAATAACATAATTTAATTCTGTTCCTTTTAACTTATAAAATTAAAAACAATCGAATAAAATACTTTTTAATTATCCCGGTATTTAATTATTACGCCTAATACATAATCCGAAAAATCGGTTTTTAACTCGATTAAACGTTTTAAATCGTATATAATTCATATTAATTTATTAATAATCGTATCTTTAATTTGTTAAAAAGCTTTTTTTATCTCCGTTGTTTACTAGAACTCGTTTTTTTCTTAATAAAATTAAATAATAATATCGTAATTTTATTAGAATACTTAATAAATTTTCGATAATAATTAACGAATCTAATAAATGCCTGTATTTCGGTAACGGTAATAAATATAAATTATTTAGTAATTACTGCAATTTTTTGGATTTATTTTAATATATTCTAAAGTAATAATATATCCCAGATATTTTACTTTTTATATATAAAACTAATTCTTTTTTGCATTAATTAATAAATTAACGTTTTATAAAGCTTAAAAAACTTAATAAACATATCCCGTATATATTTCTTCTAATTTTGAAAAAATCAAAATATTACTTAAATAACATATAACGAAAATATCCAGCTACTTTCGAAATACGTAATTAACCATTCGCTAAAAAGTTATTAATACGTTCGTAAATTTTATTAAGGTAACCAAATATTCGTACAATCCGTAGTTCGTTTTAAAAACCGTTTTCTATATATATTCTAGTTTAATTCGAATTAAGTTATATCCGTTTTTAAAATTCAAAGCAATAAACCATTTAATTCTTTATAAGCGATTTTTTATTTTAATAATTAATAATAAGAATGTCTTATTTTTAACAGTAATATTATTAAAGTGTCGATAATTTATTATTAGTCGTAATTTGCTATTTTCTTTAGTATAAAAAACATAAAGTATCCGGCTAAAGATATAAATTATCGAACCCATTCTTTTTTAAAATTTATCTTCCAGGTATGTACGTAAAATGTAAAGTTTTGCTTCGTTTAAATTATAAATAAGGTAGAATTTAAATAAGGTACCTTTTTTAAAAATTATCTTATCGTTTTATTCGCTATATTCTAATAATTTCGTTTTAAGCTTTTTTTGAAATAATCGTTTCTATTTACGATACTATAATAATACATTAATCATAACTTTTTCTAGCTCTTCGGGTTAATGTTCCAAAATTTTGTTTATATCGCAAAGCTATACCCGGATAATAATTATAATGCGTTAAATACGTTTATTATACCTTTTTTTTTGCGTTTCGTTTTTTTGGATGGTAAGGTTTCTATCATATCCTTATGCCTATATTCGTAACTTTTTTTGCTGCTAATTAAATATAGAAATCTCGTTTGTCCTTTTTACTGATCGATAAAATATAAAGTAAATTTTACCTGGCTAATACTTTAATTAATTAAAGGGTTATATTAATATAACCATAACCTTTCTAAGATTATATCTTGATTTCCTAACGGAATAATATCGAAATTAATTATCTGGATTTATCTTTAAACGAAAATCTTGAAATAATCAATTTCGCGTACAATTTTTCCGTTATCGTAAGCAAATGCCTGACTTTCGGCGTTTTCGGCAATATAAATTTTTTTTATCCTTCCATAATAATTTAAGTTAATTTATTAACTTCGAAATAATATAATTGGCGCTTAAAGCTCCGTAATCTATTATTACGGTATATCAATATATCCTAATTTGTAATTTTAAAGTAATAAAATTATTGTTAATTCCTATCATTATACTTAAAGCTATTTTAGGGAATTTTTATTACTATTCCCGGCTTATGCCATTCTAAAGCTTTTTTATAAGTAACATTTCTTTTTTAGGAATTTGGTAAGTTATTGGACTTATTCGATAAGTTATTTACATATCTTCTAAACTAGTTTTATCTGGCTTTCCTAACAATGCAGCTAAGCTTTAAATTAGAAAATTTCCATTTTTTGCTGGTATAATTAACTTAAAACTTCGTAAATATCGTTTTTTAATCCTTTAACAGCCTTTTATTCCGTATAAAAAACTAGTTAGCTTTAATTAAAGAATTCTGCTAATTCCTTTCGTAATATCTTTCGTTTTCGAAAATCTATCTTAAAAGCTAGTTATAACTGGATTTGGGTAATAATCTTTTAATAATACTTATTAACAAACTTTTAAATTACGTCTTTTTAAATCTAATAATTGCATTATCCGAAATAATACGTAAAGTCCCCTTAAAGGCATTTTTCGCCTTTAGGCCATGTTAATACCGGTGCTATATCGTCGACTTTTTCTTGGGTAATAAAAACTCGTAACTTTCGATATTATTGTTAATTTTTCTAGTTATACCCCATCTGGGTATAAAAATCGAAACCTTTCTTTTATATATAAATAATTCGTTCGTAAATTTATCGCTTTCTTTTTTGTAAACAGGATATTAAGATTAGTTGCAATTAACAAAATAAAAATTCACATACCGTACCTCTTAAACCTATCTATTAATAACTGCCTATAAAAAAACTTTAGCTGCTTTTAATCCCTATCAAATTTCTTCTTGTTCGTCGTTATAACGGATACGAACCATGTTAATTTATTTATTGCCGTTTTAACTTTTTAATAATCCTTTTAATATTAAAATTTAATATACCTTTTTATTGGTTTTTTACGGTGCCTTGTATCGTTTAACAACATATCCCATTTTGCCATAATTATGATATTATACCTGGCTTATGTTTCGTCGTTAAGTAATGCCAAGTTCCATAGGTCCTGAAGCTGTTTTATAAAAAATAAAAGGTATTTTGCACCTTTTTCCTTAATTAACCTTAAAATATCCAACCTGTAAAATAAAATGTTCTTTTCTTTCTTATTATCTTTTAAACTGTCGATTGTTAATTTTTATTATTTTTGTAATATACTTATCGAATGTTATAAATCGTAAACATTTAATAATTTCATCTTTAACGTCCTTTTTCAAATCTTTATAAAATACATCAATTAAAATGTTATTTTTTTATCCGTTTATCCTGCTTTTGTTATAAAGTTCTTAAATTTTACAATATATACAAAAACTAGTTCCTTTTAGCGTAATTAAAAAACCTTTTAAGTTATAACTCGTTTTTCGTCCGGATTTTCAAAGTTACTTTTAAATTTATTTTCGAAATTAACATAACTGGAAAAAACCTTCCAAATAATCTTTTCTTAATCGGACTTTCCATTTTCCAAAAAATCCCTTATAATAAATTCAAACCAATCCAACGCATCTCCTTCTAAGCAAACGGCAATAACAAAAATTTAATCAACTGGGTTAATAAATCTTTCAAGACAAAAATAAACCCGAGCCTAAATTAAAAAATTCTAAATGTTCCTTTTTCCATTATAAAATTAAGGTTTCTTAGGCTTTATTTTGCAAGAACTTACTTGCTAAGCTATTATTACTTCGTTAATAAGTTACTAAACGATAACTTTAAGTTTTTTAATTTTATCTTAAAATTACTAAGCCGTAAATTCCGGAATAACGATTGCTTATATACTAATCGACATAATAACGATACGAATATTACTTAAAATTTAACTTTATTACTAAATAAAAGCTTATAACGTATAACGGCTAGGTTAATTAACTAACTATTAAACTTAATTATACGAGTTTATATTAGTAATAATAATATAAGAAATTAAATAATAAAAAATAATTAAAAGTAATTTAAGGAACTAAATTATATTACAAATTAGTATTATCTAAAACTATGGAAAATAACGAATGTATATATCCTACTCTTAACTTAAGGTACTTAAAATAGTTCACGTCTCTTTTAATAGTTAAGTCTACTTATATCCCTTAAACCGACTCCTGGTTTTACTGGCTCAAGGTACCAGAATTAATTATATTCCTTAAGTTCGTTAAGCCGGTTACGTAACCCTGGGTCACTATCGGATTTTTTTTTGCAACTCCGACCGTTTTTAAAAAAACCAAGCCTTGTTTGGTCATAACAGTTTGGTTACCTGATAATTATAAATGGCTTGGAGTAATAAAGGCTTATTTCTACGTACTGCTCAAATCGGCGATATTCCGATACGTATAACGGCTTAGGTCGTATTTATCCTTAAGGGTTTAACGTGCTTAAGCCAAGTCTACACGTGCGTATCGCCGAGGGATCGTTAAGGCTTTAAAAAGTAGCTAGGTCGATAAAGGGATAGCGGTATGGAATCGGGCAGGCGCTAGTCAAAATAAATAGCGCACAACTCCAACTAGCCTTAAAACGCACCTAAATCATAATGATTTCAAGCCTCGTAATTCAGCAATATTGATAACGATGATATAATCTTTTTGCATTATCATAAAAAGCGATATATCGCGATCATGGTAAATTTTTTCCACCTTGTTTTTCTAATTTTTTCTTCGTTTTTAAGTAATAATGGTAACCGCTAATAGCACCGCTTGGATTCGGTCGGGGAATCGGGGGGTTTAGCGGAGGATAATAAATAGGGGTAATAAAACTTTACGTTTAAATTAGTAATATAACGTTAAAAGAATCTTATTAATAGCAGAAAAAAAACGCATAGCTTATTAATTTAATAACTAAAGTTATTATGAAATAAATTTTTAAAGCGTTATTTGCAAAAAGCCACAGGTAATCCTTGGTCGTCTCTTGATATATATGTAAATTGTATGGTATTTTCGAAGGGTTGGCGGTTGGATGCGCCATTTATTCTGACTAGCGCCTGTCGGGTTACTCCTGGATAACTTTCCTGTATTTCGTATCGCCGAGGTATCGCCGAATGCCAAAAGGGCTAAGTTGATGAAGGCATGGAGTCGGAACGACTCCTAAAGGAAGGGGAAGTAGTGTAAAGGAATGGCCCCGAGGCGTTCCCTACTTAAGCGCGGACAAAGACTTCCAACGCCACCTGGCGTTGGAACTGCTGATCTTTTGATTATGTGGCGGAATGCTAGTCCTTTCTATTCTCTTACAGTTTTAAGTCGAATTTAATTGCAATAATTATTAAGGTTTTGAAAAACTTTCCGGTTAAAGTAGATACGTAAATATCGCCATAAACGTTTTTAAGTTATTAATTACTTCGTATTACAAAACGGGTCTTGCATTTTTAAAGCTAACTATATTTATTAAATTTGTAAACGTATACTTATATATACCTTAAAACCTGTTTCTTTTTAATAACAAATTAATCGACGATTTCCTAAAATTACATATCGTTGTAATTTTGTAAATAAGCTTTTTTAACTTTTAAAAATAATTTTTTTAACGAATATATATATAGCTTTTTATGGCTTTTTGGTAATAACAGTAAGTTTCGCCTATATACCTAATTATGCAATATAAGTAACATTTTTACTTTTAACTTTATTCTTAATATACTAAAACTTTTTCGATTAAAATAACGCATATTTCGGTTAATGTTTTTATAAACTTCCGTAGCTTACCGGCCGATTATCGATTATATTAACAAAATAAATTAAACGTTTTACGTTAAACGCGGTTTTTTAGATTTTGTAATCGTACCAATAACTATTTTTTCGATACGAACGTATAGGAAACTTACGTTTTTAACCCGTAAAGGGCTTTCGTTTTTTACCGTTATTTTAAGTTAAATAACGTAACAAAAAGCTAAAGCTTCCTTTATTTCTTCCGTTGGCGTAATAATTATAATAATTATTAAAATAAACGTTGGCGGCGGTAATAATTTAAGAGATAAAAGTAGTTGAAATATAACGGCCGTATAAGGATAATTAATATTTTGTAAATAAGTTTACTTTTTTTTATCTCGTACGTTTTTTTTAAACGCTTATATTACTTTAAAGCAATTTTTTTTTTAGCTGGTAATTAAATCATTCTATTTAAGTTTTTATCTTTTTTTTATCTATGTATAAAGTAACTACGGGCTTAATTAGATACGTAAACCTGTCGGAATAAGTTCTGTAATTTAATTTCGGTATCGTAAAAAAGGTCGTTTTTTAAATTTTTGATATTACCTGAAAAGGTAACTTTTTAGTTAAATTGTACGTTTCGAATAATAATAACTTTGTTCGTTAACAGGTTTTAAATCTTGTAAATATTGGTTAATCGGTAACTAATAAAAAAGCTTATTTACGCTTTAGGATTTAGACTTTGAAGCTTTTGTTTTTTCTTTATGGTAATGGTTGTTATAACGTAAACTATATAGCCGTAAGTTCGCAAATAGGCTTGTTAAGGCTTGCGATTAAGTACTGGAACGTCGTTTTTATATGCCAAATAAATATAATGAACCTTGTATGGGATTTGATAAAAAAACGTAGTTGGAGGTACGGTTATATAAATATATTGCCGTTTTGAAGATATATACGATTAGAAACATAGGTAACTTAGTATCATTTTGTATAGCAATCTTTTTTTTTTAAATTACACTTTTTAAACGTTTTATACCGCTGTTTTGGACCTAGGTATACGGTATTAAAAGTTTAAACTTAATATTAAAAAAAGGCGATTAGAAAATATCTTGAAATAAGTGATTTTTTAAAATTTCGTTATCGTATTCGATTATCTGTAAAAACACTTTATTTTAGTTTTTTAAAATACTTAGCAAATATCGGAACGCAGTAATTAATATATTTTGTTTTCGGTTTTTAAAGTAAATATCCTAAATAAAGCCTAAATATATATTGGTAATAAACATAACATATTTATACCTTTCAAAGTTTTTTTCGAAATTAATAAAGTTAATAATTACTTTTTGCTTTAATTGGGAAACTTTTTCTTTAAGTTTGCGGCGTATTTACTTTTTAGCTTTCATTTTATTATATACCTGGTATTCGACGGTTATAAAACCCTTTCGCCGAACTTTTTTGGTATAAAACTACAACTGGGTTATTACTTTAAAGCCTGGATGCTTTAATCGCAAGTATTACAAAGTACCGTTACCGGTACGCGGCGGTTTCGGCGTCGATAAGTTAATATTGATTTTATAAATAACCAAGGTTACGGACAACGTAATTGCGTTAATACTTTCGATAATAAATTAATTAAATTTATTGTTAAAGTAATGACAATTTAATTATATTTATTTCGAATACAGTTATTAATTCCTTAATTATTTTATTAAAAACTTTTTTTTCGAAATTGTCAAAGTAATACCAAATTATAAGCGAATTATTTGTAATAAGCCACGTTATATAACCGCAACGTTTTCGTATTACTAAATTTTCGAAATAATATATTAACTTTTCTATAACCCTTAATCGGAACGAAACTGTTACCTGCGTATACCCTGTTACTTTATACGGTTAATCTAAAATTTAAAAACTTGCTAATAAGGTTAAAGACGTATATTATAAACCTTAAGTCCAAAATAGACGAATTCCGTAAAAGGTAAAACGATAAACTTATGGTAGCCCGTTAATTAATAATTAAAAAATAACCCGGAATTTATTTTATTCCCTTAAAAATCAATTTATCTTTTATGTAATTATTTTATTTATAAATTTAGATATTCGGTTAATCTTTTCCTTTAGGAATTAATTAAAATTAATCCGTTCCTTAATTAAGTTAATTAAAGTTACGTTAGAAATAAACCTTAACGGAACTTTATTCGGAAATGCATAATAGTATTAAAACAGCCTATAAAAAGCGTTAAGTACGTTTTATAACGCGTTTCTTAGGTATTTAACTTCTCCGTTTTCGCTTGCTAGCGTTTTTGTCCGTATTAGAACCTTTACGGTTATTTCGTTTCGGGCCTTATCTAGGGTTCTACCTTACGACTAACCGTTAAAAAGTTTGTTATTTTCCTGATTAAAATTTTCTTAATTAGTAAGGTTTGCAAAAATCCTGTAAAAAGTTGAGAACAATATTTTTATATTTCGTAATATAAAGAGAAAATAGGTTATAGTCCAATAATTTAAAAGGTTAACCGTTACCTTTTAATAACTAATCGTTTCGTTATTAATCTTAACTTTTTTATTATTTAAAAGGTAATTATCTAGGTTTACATAACGGAAATTAAAATTATATATAAATCGTTAATCCATATTACTGTTATTTTCGTTTCTGGAACGCCGTATTGTTATTCCTAGGCTATTATTTCTTACCATTATATAACCTATTCGTTTAGCTTTTTACGTAATTTTATAATTTATTTTAACTTTTTTCGGTATTTTCGTTAAGTATTAATTAGAAATCTACTGTTAAATACCTTACCGGATTTGGCCATTTTAACGTATTACTTTCGGAAACCTTTTCTTAAACAATTTGTTTTTTTAATTATTAAAAGTACAAACTTTAGAATTTATTTCGTAAAATCGTTAATACTTTCTTTTACAAATATCGTACTTACAATCCTTATAAATATACGCCGTAAAATCCTAATTATAAGTTTATTTACCTTTAGTCGTTATCCTTAAGGTGTTTATTAAGTAACCCATATAATCGATTTTTTCGAAAGTTCCTCCTAATAATAAAGATAAAACCGCTAAGGTATTAATCCGCGTTATATAACGAATTTGTCTTTTCGAGTAAAAGGTTATATCGGGTTCTATAGGTTTAATAGGCTACTAAAATAACGAATTAAAATCGATAAAATCTTAAATATCAAACGTATACGTTTTAAATTAAAATTCGCTTTTAAAACGGTTCCAGTTCTTAAGTTCCTTATAAAAAATAAAAAATAGAAACAATATAGTCGTTGTTGTTGTTATTAAAATATATTAAAATAATTGCTATTAATATAACGTCACAGATAAGCTCGCGAGCCGGACAAGCTCGCCAGCCGTTTTTGGGCACCTTGCAACAACAAATTCAAATTAATCAACTAGAACATATCAAATCAATTCAAATTAATCGGATTCTCCTTCGGTAGACGTATCTACAGCTTCTTTACAAGTACGCGCATTATATCCGGGCTTGCCGCAAACGCCACATTTCCGTTCCTTGGTTTCAACCCTTTTGTAACGACCCCCTCCAGCTGCTGTTAGCTGCATTTTTTCACCAACCCCTTCCTTTTCGGCCAAAAGAACTTGTTCCTTTTATATAATAAATATTCTTCCTTCTTAAAAACGTTTATTTTTGGTCCTTTAACGTTTGCTTAAGATATGGTTGGTTTTGCATAATTAGGCGTTTTCTTTCCGAAAAAAAAACAATTTCGTATAAAAATAACATGTTACTTTTTATTAAAAAACCAGCCGATTTAATAACCCTTATTAACAAAGTACCTTAATAATTTCCAATCTTTTTTTACAAGTAACGTCTTTACTTCGTTACTTTTTTAATATTCCTAAAGGTTTTCGCGGGCGGAAAACAAATAAAACTGGCGGAGGTTAACGAGGAAACGGTCGGCGTAAGTACAACTAGAAGAATTTCCAATTCGGAAAAAACGTTATTAGGATCGAATGAAACAAAACCAGCTTTTGCAAATCTAGATTTAATATTATTAAACGTTATAGCAGCTTGGAACGCATTATAAAAACCGGCGAGAAAATCTTTTTTGGCAATATAGGTATGATAACGTCACATTAGATCTTCGATATACCGCGAATAAGCGCGTTTTAAAATAGAAAAACAAGATACGTCAAAAAGTTAAAACCGATGGAAGGAATACGCGGGCATATAAAAAGTAATAATATCGTGGTTAATACAGTATTTTTCAAATTCCATCGAATAATGGCTTTCGTAACCGTCGAAAATAAAGAAACGTTTCGAACTTTTCGTACGCGTCCGAATATGTTTATCAAAATACTGGATGTATTTTAAACCCAATTTGTTTATTATCCAGCTATTATTATTTAAACCAACTTTTTAATCGGCTGGTAATAAATTATCGTAGTACCAAAACTTAAGGTAATTTTTTCCCGCCATAATAATAAATAGGAATACAGCCCAACCTTAGAAATTAACAACCTGGATAACTATAACTTATTCTTTATTCCTTTATTAGGTTTATCTAGGTTTTCCACGTTTTTCAGCACTGGTAATTACTATACCCGTTATCATAAGAAGCCTTATTAAAAATCCCGTTTCGTCGAAGTTGTAAATATCCTTTTTTGCAATGCCGTATTTTACGATAATAACCCGGATAAGCTCGAACCACTTACGAAATGTTTCTGGATTTTCGCATAAAACCCGTTAATAATCAATTTTCCGATTTAAACGCGTCTGCAGTTTTTTTTGCCGTTTAACAAAATTCGAAACCCATTTAACTCTAACGCGCCTTATAACGCATTAAGTAAGCAGTATATTGGCCATATCTTCAACGTACTGAAGCCGGACAGGAAACACTTGCGTATTTAGGTTAAGGATTTTTTCGATAATAGATTTCTTTTCGGTCGCCGTCAATTTTCGAAAATGGGGGATAATATCGGCTCGGGCGTATCGTCCGTAATAACGGGCTTTCAATATAGATTCGGAAATGTCGTATATCGAATGTAACCTTTTAAAACTAAGTTTCGGGTTTTGCTTTTTCGTCTGAATAGCTAAATTCATTTTAGATTCTTTTGTAAGGCGCTCCATATTGTGATGTTGAAAAATTAGTAATTAAAGTTGGGTAGTTGAGATATTAAGAAAATTGGCTCGCGAGCTTGTCCGGCTCGCGAGCTTATCTGTCACGTTACAGCTTATATCGTTTTAGCAATAGTTAATTAATTAATAATTGCTTAAATTAAACGAATAAGACTTTTAATTGTCAGATGTAAGGGATGTCAATTGCGTTGTTGTATTCAGCTAATTATGCAGCTTTTCAATACGCGTACAGCTTTTGTGTAGCCTAGCAACGGAACAATTATCCTCCGATCAAAGCGTGGCTAAGGTGCTTTAGCACACCTGCTAGCTGACATATATTGTTTTTTCTTTTTCTTAACCGTCTTGCAGTTAATTACCTGTTACAGTTATCAATAGTATTTTTTTGCCATTACTTTTTCTGTCAATCAAAAGAATTTGTTTATCCCATGTAGTAAGTGTTACTCTTTCTTAAAAACGTTTATTTTATTAATTTTAAATACGTAAAACCGAATTGTTGTTTTAATAAGTTCTGTAATACCGCGACGTTTTCCGATACGCCTTACGATACGCCCTGGAACGTGCCCTATAACAAGCCGTACAGCCTTGCTCTACAGCCTTGCAACGCGTCCTACACCTTTTTAATACGACGTATTTTGCGAATATCTTCCATGTATTAAAGCTGGACAAAACACGTACGCATATATGGGTTGGTAATTCGATCGGTAATCGTTTTTTCGTCGGTCGGCTTTAGTATTTTCGAAATAAAGACAATATTAATTTTACTGTATTAAAATAGTTGATTGCATATATATTAAAAAAGAAGATTGATAATATAACGTCCGTAACAAAGTTTAATATAATACGTACATTTGTTTAAAAGTTAAAAATACGGTTAACGAAAAAAATATAATTAATTTGAATTAATTGGATATATTATAATTAAGTTATTTCGATTAACTGTTGCAAAATGCTAAAAACTAGCTATTTTGTTTATGCAGCTATCTCGCTTATATAATACGTTAAATACGTTGTTATTACTTATTAATTATGTATTTTACAAAACTATTAAATAAATAAAAATACTAACATAATATAAAAATGTAATATATTTAGGTAATTATTATAAACATTACCAATATAAATTAAATACTATATAATTATCAGCAGTTACAGTAATCAAATGCAGGAAGCTAGCGTAATCTATATATTACTTTATTTAAGGCAGGCTCTATTTTTAAGGTTATGGCTGCGCTTACGGCGCAGCTGTGGCTAGGGCTTTCTAACAACCTGTAGCTCTAAGTACCGACCCACACAAGGTACCCACAAAACCACAAACCTCAAAAATGGGGCCTGACCTCAAGTTGTGATTTTTTGGGCTCGTTTTCCGCATTTTTATACAAATTTTCGACAAATTTATCTTGGAAATTTGCAAATATAACAGTAACAAAAATATGCAATAAAATAATAAAAATGCCATTAGATATAGCTTTAAAATGGTTCCTTAACCGTATATATAACATCCTAATCGGAGTTGTTTTGGCGGAGATATTAAAGATCTAAGTTAAAATTCTCGTTTTCCGCAGTTCTTCCCGTCCGGAACGCCTTTATGGCTGCGACAACGTAACCATTGCATGCAATATTTCGCCATGGGCCTTCCAAGGGTAATTCAGTATGGGAGAAGCCCGTAGAGCTATTTTTTGTCCGTACGGGTTGTGGTTGTTACGTCGCAGCAGCAAGGAGGGCGTTCCGGTTAATCAAGTCCGGGACCTTCTCAGAGCTGCGACGCAACAACCACAGCCCGTACGGCCGAAAAAATTGAAATACGGGCTTTCGCCATACCAAATATACTTAGGAAGCCCGGTGCACGATGATGCGACCGATGGTTGTGCTGTCGCAGCTATAAGGGCGTTGCGGTCGCCCATTTCCCAGACCCAAATTTAGCCGTATTAGCTGCAATTTCCATTTAAAAAAATTGGAAAAGTTCCTGTATTCATATTAGCTTATATTCGACGCGTATATATAGTTGCATACTTAACGGCCTTAATTTGGTTGCGTAACAATATCTTTTTATTTAAATTTTTGGATACGAAAAAGAAATGGAAGGAAAAGTTGATAATTTTGGTGGCGATGCCCAGAACGAGACCCCTGTCCGCACAATTAGACCTCAGGCCTCGCTGGTTCGTTAAGGGGATATGTCGGATATAGGGGATGTCAGTTGCGTTGTTGTATTCAGCTAATTGTGCCACTTCTCAGTACGCGTACAGCTTTTGTGTAGCCTAGCAACGGAACAATTATCTTCCGATCAGAGCGTAGCTAGGGTGCTTTAGCACCCTGGCTAGCTAATAGGATACGGCATTTGATTGGTTAATTTTTAGCGTAATACCGCGGTATATTTAGAATCAAGCCAGCGAGGCCCTGAGGTAATCTTATGTGATAGTTCTCTATCTGCTAGAATGGAGAAATCCTGTCTGTAAGCAATCGCCTTTAAGTACATAATTAGGCGGTTAAAGGGTAAACGGTAAACAAGGCATGTCGCAAGCTGCATCCTGCAGCCTTATACCGATAAAGCCTTCCAGCTTGCAACACCTGTTAGATATAAGGGGTCTTGTCAGCTAGCCAGGTGTGCTATCGCATACTAACTACAAAAGGCTATGCTTTAATCGGAAAATAATTGTTCCGTTGCTAAACTATACAAAAGCAATACGGGTATTAAAAAGCTACGTAATTAACTAAATATAACAACGTACCTGAAATTAATTATTAGTAAAACAATATAAGTTATATTTTATTAATAATTATCTTTATATATTTTAATAACAATAATGACGACCGTACCGTCGACGTTTTTCGTTATTTACAAAAAACCCAAAAATTAAAATCGTTTCAAAAAAGAATTTTAATTTTTAAAGTTTTATTAATTTTAATTAAAACTTTAGTAACTTATTAAACTTCCGAAACTCGATATAATTTTTTTCCCGAAAAACCAAATTCGCTACCGGACGCGAATTAACATTTCATCTTTCTGTTCGTTTTTAAAAAAACGACTGAAAAAAATCGATTTTACGGCTTATTTAACAAATATCCTTAAAATAACAACCGAAAGCAAAAAAGCCTATAATTAAAACTTTACGGAAGTTACTTATATGAATCCTAAATACGATATATTTTTTAAAAATATAAATATTCTTACAAATTATGTTTTAAAAACGGGATTTCCAGCAATTAAAAGAGCAAATTCTTGCCAAAAAGAAATTTACGGAAATAATACGTTACGTTAACTAAATCCGGAAAAATATATAACGACAGGGTGTTTTTTTTATTATCTAACGAAAATACCATGAAAAGTTGAAATAGATTTTAAAATTAAATAAGAAATTAAACATATCACTTATAAAATAACAAAAAATAATAACTTAAATATAACGATACGAAATTCCGGAAAGGAAATTAACGGTTATATAAGTTAACGATTTATAAATAATAATAACACATTTTATAAGAAATTAAATAATTACTTTTTACATAACACAGAAAATTAAAATTAAAATCGGCATAATTAATTACCAATAAATAACTGTTAACTCTTTAGATCATTAAGTTACAACCTATTTACCGTTTATATTACAAAATATTTAAGTACCGTTTTTTACGTTTTAAAGGATTTTTACGGATTCCTTTAATTGAAAAAGTGCTAATTAAGAAAAAGACCAACGGAAAAATAGGCTATCAAGCTTGAACAAAATAACCGTAAAAGTTCTTATACGGATCAAAACCTGAACGAACGAAAACGTAAGGAATTGATATATAAAGTATTTGTTATAAGATATATTTTAACGTTATGTATAGGGTTCTTTAATGTTTTTCTATCTTTCCTTAAAAGATTTCGGTAAACTTCTGATTTATTAATATAATTACGTTATTAATTAAAAATTGAAAGACGTTTAATTAAGTTTTAGAAAAAGAAATTAACCGTATATCCAAATTTATAAATAAATTAATTCCTTAAAAAGTAAACAAATTCTTAAAGAAAACGAAACGAATTTTAACGTTTTTCTTAATTATTAATTATTACGCTGCTATAAACATTTCGTTTCACCTTTTAAACAATTCGTTAATTGTTAACTTAAGATTTACGATATATATTTTTAACTTTATTAGCAGGTTTTTAAATTTTAAACTAACTATATAAAACGAGGGAGTATACGTAAATAATAATTTCGTCCCGATTATAAAATACGGAAAAATTAATGTATAATTTCAAAATCTTAATAGTATAGAAATGTTACGGTTATATAACGTAGCTTATTGCGAAAAGTTCGTTTATAACTTAATATTAATGAGATTATTTTTAGGAAAAGTTATTAATAATATAATCGAAATATTAAGAACTATATTAGAAATAATTATAATTAAATTATAATTATTTTCATAAAAGAATTTAAATAACATTTTATAAAAAACATTAACATAATAACGTTTTACAGAGCTTTAATTACTTAAAGAAAATATTAACTTAAAAATTATAAAGTTATTGGGATAAGCAACGGTACCCTATATTATTTATAAATTAAGCCATTTAGGCCTTAAAATAATTATTCAGTTATAATTTTATATTAAAAGATCTAATTAAAAGATCTTATAATTATTAAATACAAAGTATTTAATACACTAAAGGCTAAAAGGCAAATATTATAAGCCTAAAAAAGAAACTTTTCAATTAAAATAACAATTTACTGTTAATTTTATAAATTTCGAAAAAAAGAAATATTAGAAAATATAAATACATTATATTTATAACTGACAAATAGTTAAGTTGTATACGAAATATATACCTTAAAAACTAAAAGCAGAATACATTCATTATTACGTTTAAATATTTTGAACTCTTTTAAAAAATTAAAATAAGATTTTTCTATAAATAATCAAATGCGATAACGAAATTTTGAAAGATTATTAGCTTCGAAATATCCTTTAATAGTTTCTTTTGAACATTAAACTCAAACTTTTAATATCATATACTTAAGCTTAAAACGGGGTTACGGAATGCTTAAAAATATAATTTAAAAGAATCAATTACAATACGAAAAAAACGTTAAGTTACTTACGTTTTTAATAATATACAGTTGTAAAGTTAGCATATACCTATATAACCGCATCTTTATATATGCTTTTTTTAAATAAACCTTATACGAGGTTTATTACATTTATTTAAAGTATAAAAACTGCGTTATAATATTTGATCGCAAGCTTTAATAGGCTTATTTGCAAACTTACGGTTATATAGCTTACGTTATAACGTTTATTATTATAGAAAAAGCTTTAAAACCCAAATTTTAAAACATAAATAAACTTCTTAATCACTTATCGATTAACGAATATTTATGAAATTTAAAACGTATTAACAAATAAGATTATTACTATGTAAAGCGTATAATTTAACAAGAAAACTATCTTATTATGTAATTTTAAAAACCTCAAAAATAACTTGTTTTACGTTATCAAAACAGAATTGCAGAACTTCGTTCGACAGGTCCACGTATTTAACTAGTCTAACTGTTACCTTATATATATATATATAAAAACTTGAGTAAAACAATTTATTTAACGGCTAAATCAAAAAGATAACTTAAAAATAATATAACCGTTAAAAACGTACGAGAAAAGATAAAATAAGCTTATGTACAAAAGATTAATTACCTTTAAACGATAGTTATATTCGAACCATTACCGTTTCTTAAATCATTACTGTTATTAGCGTCCATTTTAATCACCGTTACGATTATTACGCCGACGGAAAAAAGAAAAATAAGCTTAAATTCCTATGATATTATTTAACCCGAAATAACAGTAAAAAACGAAAATACCTTACGGTTTATAAACGTAAACTTCCCGTTTATTCCGAAACATATAATTAAAATCGTCTATAAAGTTAAAAAGGCCGTATTTAATATAAAACAATGAACTTATTTCGTAAATACCTGTAATAATCGGCTAGTAAGCTGGGAAAATTTAAAAAGAATAAAATATCCAAATATTTATTACGTTACTTGGAAAAGCCTTAATATAAAAATAAAAATATTACCTCAATCTTTGAAACGGATATATAAACGAAACTTGCCGCTATTACCGGAAAGCTATAAAAAGCTAAATATATACCCGTTAAAGAAAATATTTTTAAAGGTTAAAAAGGTTTACTTACGAAATTATAAAGATATATAATTTTGGGAGATCTTCGATAAGTCCGTTATTAAAAAAACAGGTCTCAAGATATATATAGAGAGATATCTACAAATTTAATAAACATAATTAAGTTTAAAAATATAAGGCCTGTTTTATTATGTAAGGTAATTAATAACTTACCGCCTATAGAAATACATACGTATTTATGTTAACCGAATTTATTTTAAAACGTTAATTATTATAATTTAATTTAATTTAAAATTTAAATAATATAATTTTATAAACATTTTTGATAATACGTATTTACCTTACGAAATATATATATAAATAACTCTAGAATACTTTTAACGTAACAAGATATTCTTAATTAAATAGGCTTTATACGGCTTAAAAGTATTACTATTATTTTTGTAAAAGAGTCTTATTAACATACTTAAAAATATAAGTTTTAATCCCGTTTCTTATAAACCTTAATACTTTTTTTATTACGGGAAATTCTTTTTACCTCGACAATATTATCGCCGTATATAATAAAAACTCCAAGCTTTCGTTAATCGATTAGTTTAGTAAATATAAAAACGGTATATTGTTATAAAAATTATAAACTTTTAATAATTCCGCAAAATCGAAATAATTAAAGATAAATTAAATTAAAAATTCCAGTTATTTTAATCCGATTTTCAAAACAAACTAGTTAAGTTAAGTTGTGAAAAAAGTTTAAATAATTTCTTTTACACGTTAATAACAAGCGAAAAATTATTACTAAATCCTAATTTAGCTTATCTAGGCTTTATTAATAAATACCAAAAAAGATCGATTTTATTTTAGACATTGCAGTTTGTACGCAATCCGATATATATTTTGCAATATTTCGATTTACCCGATTTAACCTAGACTTTAATTACGTATATCACAAAACAGCTAATTACGTTATAAAGTTTTTAATCGGTATTAAAACGTTAACGTTACAATTTGATAACGAAAACTCGATGAATATCTAAAGCGACGTTTTTTGTTGTAAATAATATAATTAATCGAAAACAATTTTATGTTTACGTTATAAAGCTATTTGGAAAATAATAAGATAATAAAAGAATAAGCAAAATATAGACATTATTCCCATAACCGAAATGGAATTATTATTTTTTGCATAAGTTATTAAAAAAGCATTATTTACCTTCCGATTAGTTAAAAAGTTGGAGATTAACTTAAATATAAAACTTTTAAATATTTAAATAAAAATTATTAAAGTTTATTAACGCTAACGTCGCCTTCTTACGTATAGAATTACGATACGTAAAAATATATAATTATTAATTACAAAAAGTAATAAAAAAAGGATCTAATTAAAGTGGATTATATATTTATAAGCGATATATTAAGTAGTAGATTAATTACAACCTTATTAAAAGAACTTTGTAGACATCTTAAAACGCAATTAGGATTAGTAAATATTATAAAAGCCTTAAATTTACGAAAGAAGATTTTAAAGGCAATTTTTAATAAAGAATTGGTTGATTAAAAAGATTTAATTACCGGAAAAAGGGTAAAATTGAAAGCTGTGGCTTTAAAGAGTAATAAAAATGTAGCGATTAACGTTCCGAATTCTTCAAAGTGTTAAGGGGGTATGTCAGTTAGCCAGGTATACTATCGCATACTAACTATAAAAGGCTACGCTTTAATCGAAGAATAATTGTTCCGTTATTACGTTATATAAAAGCAGTACACGTACTGAAAAGCTGCGCAATTAGCTGAATACAACAACGCAACTAAGATCTCCTATATCTAACAAATCTTAGTTACGTTATTGTCTTTAGCTAATTACGTAACGTCGGACCCCACATAATGAATAACCCTAATAATAAATAGGTAAAAAATATATAAATTAATAGTAATTTAAATATTCAAGAACTGTTTAATAACGCAATTATGCATTTCTAAGTAAATGAAGTTATTTAAGTTATTTAGATTTGCGCTACCGTTTCTTAAAAGGCTGCTTTTAATATAACTCTTAATTGTAACCTAATCGCCAGTTGCCATAAGCTTTAAACGCTTAATAGCTTTGTTTTTAGCCGTTTTAATATTTGCTAAATTTGTAAAAGATTTATTCGGTTATTTAGTAACAATTTAAAGTTTACAGCCTTGGTATTTCTTAAGATCCGTTCGTAGGAAGCTAATTTCTTAACGGAAAATGGCGTTTTCGGTATTAAAATTATTAAGGCCTTTAGCCGCTTTAACTACCACCTTCCGTATATTACGAAAAGCTTTCGCATGGATACGTACGACCGTTTGCATACTTTTACGTAACTTTTAGGCTTTATAAAGAATACGAAAAACTTCGTTATAAGTAGTAATTACCCTTTCCGGTAATGTTTTCGGCTTAAAGATAAATTAGGATATAATTTCGAGATTTTCCAGGACGGCTTCGGGCTTAAAAGGAAATATACCGGTATAACGCCATCCAGTTTTAATATTTTTGTCGTTAAAGGCAATTTTTGCAGCCTTATGATACGCTTTTAATATACGGCCTTTATATTAAGGAATTATTACAAATAATCCGCCGGTTTCCCGTAAAACGTTACGATATGGTTTTTTAAAAATAGAAAATACGGTAACGTCGAGTGGTTAAAGGTTAACATTTAAATATAGTAGTAGATATACAAAAATAACTTTATTTTTTTTAAACATTTTTATATAAAAGCAAGGGATACGTATGTAATATAGCTATTTAGGCTAAGTAACCGTTATTAATCGTAAAAACGTGGTTTAATTTCGGGAAAAATATAGTTTTTAATTATTTTAACGTAATTGCAATATTCGTTTACCTTTTCGAAATTACCGTATATTCTGTTTTTTTTTATATTTTTAGGTAACCGTTATTTTTATACAACAAAGTTGTTAAAGATATATGCAGCCGTACCTTTTTACTATATAAAGCTAATATATTTAATAATTAATACTTATAACGTTACTTCCGATTCCGCAAGCTTCGTACCGCCTGTTCGCGAGTTTCTTATGACAGTTCCATCGGTTTATTCTTTTTTAAACGCCCGTTTTATTTATATTGTACTTGTTAATAGGCTGGATCTTGTATTCGGTTTGGATTCGGGCTAGGAAAAAGAAGAATTCGTAGATTTCGTCGTAATCGCGTGCTTTAAGACGTTTCCGAGATATAATTCGTTCCTTTTTCGTATATATCTTTTCGTAACGCGTTATGAAGTAATTAACTTAATACTTCCCGACGGTTCTCTTAAAATTTAACAGGTCCTTTATTCTTCACGCAACTTATTTTTTCGTAAAGGCGTAACTGTATATTCTTTTATATAATATCTAGTTAACAAGCTTTTTTTTTAATCCGAAAGCTTACGCGCGTTAATTTTAGTTTCGGAACGCAATTTCGGGCTATAGAAGCGGTATAACAAGGTCAACCGGGATATTTCGTATCGTAAGCCTGCCAAAGTTTCCGAACTACCTTTAGATATAAAATCTTTAGCGTTTTAAATTTTACGTTTACGGTTAAAATCAACCATCTTTACCCGAAATTAATTAATTAAAAGTTTGTTAAGATACTACAAAGTGAAAGTATGAGGATTGGTTGTTGTTATAAAGAAATCTCTTATATATTGTTAGAGTTATTTATTATGTAAGATTCTAGGTTAAATGTTTCGCATACCTACTGGTTTTGTATATCTTAGCAACGGAACAAATATCCTCCGATTAAAACGTAATCTTTTATAGTTAAGATATTTTAGTATACCTGGCTAGCTGATATACCCATTTGACGCTTTGAAGAATTCGGAGCGCTAATCGTTATATTTTTATCTCTTTTTAAAAATATAATGTTTATTTTACCTTTTCTTTGGTAATTATATTCTCTTAATTAGCTAATTCCTTATTAAAAACTGTTTTTAAAATATGTTTGCACCAGTTTAAAGTTTTTATAATATTTATTAATCCGAGTTATTTTATAAAATGCTTAAATACTTTTCGTAATAAGGCTTTAATTAATTTATTAATTAACAGATTATGTATAAACGTAAAAGCTATTTTAATTAAATTATTTGTGGTTACCTTTCGGAATTAATAATTAGATATATTTATGTACCGTAATTTTAATTAGAAAAGGGCGACGTCGGCGTTACCAAATCGTATAGTTTGTTAATTATCCTATTTAATATTTAAAAAGTCTATGTTTAAACCACTTTTCAATTTTTTAATCCAAAAATAAATAAGACTTTTTTAATAACTTATGTAGAAGTAATAAATCTGTTTAGGCTATATAAATAATTACTATATTTTACTTATTCGCCCGTTATTTTCTTTTAAAATAACCTTATCGCGTAAGCTTAGGAACTCTTTCTCTCGATTATATTATTTACGAAAAAAGCGTAGTTTTAAATATCACCATTATTTATAAAACACATGAAAACTCAAACTGCGTTAAAAGCCAATTTAATTTTAAAATATACGCTTTTAACTTTTGGCATTTTATTAATTCTAATTGGGAACTTTAGTTGTTTATTAAACTTCCCAGACCCGATATAACTCTTTATTTTAAAAACGAGTTCGCTATATAACGCTTATCAATATCCCGGCTTCATTTGTTTAAAAGAGAATTACTAAAGAAAATCCATTTTACGAGTTACCTAATAAATATATTTAAAATATCGACCGAAAGTAAATAAGCGTATAATTAGATTTCACAGAATTTACTTAAATAGATTGGAAATACGATATATTGCGTAAAACTTTCAATAACCTTTCGAACTAAGTTTAAAACGGTATTTCTAGCAATTAAAAAATGAACTTTCTTTTAAAAAAGATTTTACAAAAATAATACATTACGTTAGTTAAATTTGGTAAAATGTACAAGAACAGGTTTTCAATAAATACTTAACGAAAATACCGCAAAGAAAAAATTTAAACCTTGAAGTTAAATAATAAATTAAACGAAAAATTGTGGAGTAACAAAAATAACTATCTTAAAAATAACTATATAAAATTCCGGAAATTAAGTTAACAGGTATATAAGTTAACGATGTAGATATAACAGTAACCTTTTTATAAAGGATTAAAGAATTACGTTTTAAATAACACGGAAAATTAAAATTAAAAGCGGGACGATTAGTTATTATAAAAGCAATTGGTATCTTTTTGGATTATTAAATTATAACTTATTTGCCGTTTTTATTAGAAATATTAAAGTATACTCTCCGACATTCCAGGGGATTTGTACGGCTTTTTTAATTAAAAAGGTTTTAATTAAGAAAATAAAAATCCGAAATATAAGCCGTTTGGCCCTAAACGAAAATAGCTACAAAGGCTTTTATGCGGACCGGAATCCCAGCAAATGGAAAAGTAAAGAATCGGACGTATAAGGTACTTGTTACAAAGCGTATTTTAATGTTACGTATATATTACCCTAATATTTTTATGCTTTTTCTAAAAGGTTTAGACAGATTTCTAATTCATAGAAATACTAATATTATTAATTAAATATTAAATTACTTTTAATTAATTTCTATAAAAGGAAATTAAATGTATATCCAGATCTATAAAGTTAATTATATAAAAGATAGATTTACTTTGAAAAGAAATAAAGCCAATCTGAACGTAGCTTTTAATTATTAATTAACGGGCTGCTATAAACGTTTTAGCTTACTTTGTAAGAATTTATGTATTTTAAACGTAGAGTTTTCGATATATAGTTTAAAAATTTTTAATAGGTTTTTAAACTTTAAATTAATTACATAATGCAACGGAATAGACGTAAATATTCGTTTAAATTAAAAGGTAAGGCAACCACCCCATCAACGAGCCACCCCCTCAACGGGCCACCATTTCCTATACAAAATCAGCCAAATTGCATGTTTATAATTAATTAACAAAAATATATATTAACAAGCGGCTAACGGGATAATACTTAGGGCTTTAAAATAAGTCTTTCTACAAACTATTACGTAAAAATATTAATGCTTTTATTAAAAGAATAAAGGTTGAAATTACAGAAATTGGACCTTAACATTTTCCCATATAAATTGTATGAGAAATTGTTAAGATCGTACATACAACTTTCCTATTAAATAACTACCCCGACATTAATAATAAAAATACAAAATAAATTTTAAAAATAACGATATATATTGCCATATTTATACGAATAGCGTTAAGTATATATCTTTAATATTGGTTATGTTATTAAAGTTTGAAAACATAGTTTTGTTTTTCCCATATAAAATGTTCTCCACCTTTCTGTAGTATGTTATATCTCCTTATATAATAAAGATATAAAAAAAAGGCCGGTTTGAGTTTGTAAATGTTAAAGTGAAATAAATATATACAAAATTGCATTTTCATATCTGCATTGTAGGGAAAGTTATGAATTTCTTTCTTTTTCGGTCGAAATAGGTAGCTAATATATGGTACGAAATTTTCCCAATTATAAGAAAATTAAAGTAATCATTACGTAATTATAGTAATTTCTAACTTATCTTTATTATGCAGAAGGCTTAAAGCTAATATAAATTCCGAAGACTATTTATTTTTCCCATTTTTATTCGAATTTCGATTTGATGTTGAAAATATAGTGATTTTGGCGATTTGTATTGGGAAATGGTGGCTCGTTGAGGGGTTGGCTCGTTGATGGGGTGGTCGCCTTACGGAAAAGTCGATATATTATTTTAAGACCTTAGCGGTAGTAAAGCGTTTGAGTTATATAACGTAGTTTATTCCGAAATATTCGCCTATAACTTAATGTTATTTCAATACTTGCGAAAAAGAGGTTGTAAGTAAAATAGCCGAAGAATTAATAATTGCATTTGAAATAAATATAAATAAGTTGTAATTATTTTAATAAATATATTTTATTACTTTATTATCGAAAACATAAACGTAATAACACCTTACGTAATTTTGGATATTTACAGACAAAATCTTAATGTAAAAATGACGAAATTAGTACTTATAAGTAACGGTATTTTGTAACATTTACGATTAAGTTATTTAAGCTTTGAAATAATCGCTTAATTGCAGTTTTGTATTAAGAGAACCCGATTAAAAGGTTTTATAACAGTCGAATATTAAATATATTATAAAGCGAAAGTTAAAAAGTAAATACGTTGCGAACTTAAAAAGGAAATATTCCGATGAAGATAAAGAATCGGCTTAGACGTTACAAAATTAGCAAGAAATCCTAAAAGATATAAATATATTATAGCCAGCGGGTATAAGGTTTATCAAGGTCGAAGCTTATCCGCAACCACCAGTCGGAATCGGAGTGAGGCACGGATTAAGATATGCAATTTATCTTAACCGTAAAACCCATTTAATCGGTTACTGTGTTCGAAGATACTGGGTATAGTATTTATCGTGGAAATTTTATCGTATAATTATTTTCTGTATATTGGCTCAGCCTGTCAACTAAGGCTTGGACCTAATTTTTATCTTGTATAATTATGTTATATTTATAATCGATAAATATTTATGTTTTATCTATAATATTCTCTTTAAAAACCGAAAACAGAATATATTAATTTTTACGTTTAAATACTTTTTAAGCGTTTCGAGAAATTAAAATAGGATTTTCTCATAAATGGTTAAATATAATAACGAAATCTTAAAAACCTATTTATTTCGAGATATTCTTTAATGACTAGTTTTTAATATGAAATATAAACTTTTAATTTTATATCCCAAAACTTAAAACGAGGGTACGAACGGCTTAAAGGCTATAATTAAGAAAAAAGTAATTGCGATACGTAATAACGTTAAGTTACTTATGTTTTTAATCGTAAATATTTTTAAAGCTGTAGTATATCTATATAATCGTGCTTTTAAATATGTTTCTTTTAGTAGATTTTATACGAAATTTATTATATTTACTTCGTATATAAAAACGGCGTTACAAGACTTAATTCCATGCTTTAACAAGTTTTTTTATAAGCTTAAGCATATATGGTATAAGTTATAGTAATCGTTATTATGAAAAAAACAAAATTTTTAAAAGTTAAATTTTAGAAAATAAACAAGTTACCGTATTTGTTATCCATTAACGAATATTTACGAAATGTAAAACCTGTTAACGAAAAAGGTTATTATTATTTACAACGTACAATTTAATGAAAAAGCTACATGTTCCGGTAATATCAAAATCTTTAAAAATACCTTATTTTATATTACTAAAAAGGGTTATAAAGCTTTTTCCGATAAATCAATATATTTAATTAACTTAACGGGTACATTATATAGATATAAGAAAAAAAAACAAAGATTTAAATAAAATAATTTAGTTAACGGCCAAATAAAAAAATAGTTTTAAAATAGCAAAAAAGTCAAAAACGTAAGAGAAAAGGAAAAACAAGCCTGTTTATTAAGGATTAATTACCTTTATATAACCGCTATATTCGAACTATAACCGTTTCCTGGACCGTTACCGCCGCTAGTGTCACTTTTAGGAACTATTACGATTAATACGCCGACGGAAAAAATAAAGGTAATTTTAAGTTTTTGTTATACTGCTTAATTTACAATAATGCTAAAAAACGAAGGTATTTACGGGTTGTAAGCGTAAACTTCCCGTACGTTCCGAAATATAAGATTGAGGTTGATTATAAAATATAGAAAACTGTATTTAATACAGGATAATTAATTTATGCCGTAAATACGCGTAATTACCGGCCGGTAAATTGCAGAAAATTGAAGAAAATAAAACGCCGAAATAGACGTTATTTTAATCGAAAAAGCTTTATCATGATGACAAAAATGTTACTTACTTTCGTAAAACGAGTATATAAACAAGATTTACTATTATTACCGCAAAGTCATAAAGAATTAAATATATACCGATGAAAAAAGATGTTCTTAAAAATTGAAAAGGCTTACTTGCAAAGTTATAAGGTTATATAATCCTGGGAGATTATTAATGAATCTGTTATTAAAGGGACATAAGTTTAAGGGTATATACAGTTATGCGTCTTTAAATTTAATTAATACAGCTAGTTCTAGAAATATAAAACCCGTTTCGTCGTACGAGGTAATTAATAACTTATTGTTCATGGCGATATATACGCATTTATTTTAACCAGGAGAGTTTTAAAAGCTTTAATAATTACTGCAGTTAAATTCGATTTATATCTTAAGTAATATAAGGTTATAAACGTTTTTGTTAACGCGTATTTATTTTATGGAATATGTATAAAACCTTTTTTGGAATACCTTTAACGTAATAAGATATTTCTAATTAAGAAGGTCTTATATGTCTTAAAATTACCGTTGTTTTAATGAAAGGATTCTATTAATATATTTAACGGTTTGGGATATAGTTATATTTTTAAAAGCCCTGTTATCTTTTTTTATTAAAGAATGCTTATTTATTTTTACATCGACGATATAATCGTTATCTATAGCAAGAAAGATTAAGCTTTCGTTAATTGGTTAATTTAATAAATACAAAAATGGTATATCTTTATAAAAAGTAAGAACTTTTAATGGTTTTTTAGGATTGAAGTAATTAAAGATAAACTTAATAGAAAGATTTAGCTATCTTCATCCGATTTTGCAAATAAACTGGTTAATTTTGTTTTTGAAAAAAGTTTCAATACGTTTTTACAAACGCTAATAGTAAACGCTAAGTTATTACCGAATTTTAAATTGGTTTATTTAAGGTTTATTAATAAATACTAAAAAAAATATCGGTTTTATTTTATACGTTACAGTTTATACGCAATAGAATATTTTTTTGTAATATCTCAACTTGCTTAATTTAATTTAAATTTTAATAACATATATTATTAAGTAAGTGATCGCGTTATACGGTATTTAATTAGTATCAAAACGTTAACGTTACAGTTCCATAACGAAAATTTAATAAATACTTAAAGTGACGTTCTTTTTATAAATAATACGATCGACCGAAAAGCTTTTAAGTTTATATTCTAAAGCTGTTTTAAAGAGCAATAAAATGGTAGATGAATGAGTAAAATAGAGTAATTATTCTTATAACCGAAGCGGAGTTGTTATTTTTAACGCAGGTTATTTATCTTTTAATTAATAAAAGAATTGGAAGCTATTTGAGATATAGGAGCTTTAAATATATAGTACGACAATTAGCAGATTATACGGCTTATTAACGTCGACGTTACTTTCTTAGGAACAAAATTACAGCACGTAAATATATATAATTATTAATTAAAAAAGGCGGTAAAAAAGACTTAATTAAATTGCATTATATCTTTATAAGCAATAGATTGGATAAAACTTTAATTAAAGCTTTGTTACGAAAGCTTCTTAAGAATTTTAAAGAATAATTATAATTGGTAGATATTATAAAAGTTTTGGATCGGCGGAAAAAGATGTTAAAAGCTATTTTTAATAAGGAATTAGCTAATTAAAAACATATAATAACCGGAAAAAAGGTGGAATGGAAAATTATAGCTTTAAAATATAATAAAATTATAGTAATTAATGCTTTAAATTCGTCAAGGCGTTAAAGGGGTATGTCAGCTAGCCAGATATGTTATTGCATATTAACTACAAAAGGTTATGCTTTGATCGGAGGATATATGTTTCGTTACTAGGTTATATAAAAGCAGTGCATGTGCAAAGCACTTACGTAATTATCTGAAAACAACAACGCAACTAAAATCCCTTATATCTGACAGTTTCTTATTTTTCAAACCTTTATCTAACCGTATTAACTCCCATTTTAATCTAATAAAATAAAGAAATTACTATATATATATTAGCTTATATTCGACGCGTATATATAGCTATATGCCTAAACCGCTTAATTTAGTTACATTATAATTTCTTTTTATATAAACTTTTTAATTTTTTAAACGAAATAAAAAGAATATTAATAAATTCGGTAACGACGCCGCGAACGGACCTTCTTTTCACACAACTTAATCTTAGGCCTCACTCGCTCGTTACGGGAATATGGGGTTTGATTGGTTAATTTTTAGCTCAATACATCAGTACATTCTAAAAAAACCAGCAGAGGCCTAAGCTAGCTGAGGTAAGAAATATGTTCCGTTACTAGGCTACGCAAAAGCAGTACGGGTAGAAAGAAGCTGCGCAATTAGCTGAATAGAACAACGAAACTAACATCTCTTATATCCGACATATACGTATTTAATACATGGTTATTCGTAATACGTAAAAACATTTAAGTTAAAACCATATCATTTACTTCTATCACTTCGTTATCTATTTCATCATTACCGCAATCCGTAACAGTAAGAACTATGGCTTTTTATAATAATGCTAGAAAAATAAATAAGTTCAGGTAGCTGGAATACATTACTAAAGGAATACTTTTAATAAAAGCCAGTGGTAAGTTATGACGTATTACGAAAACGACAGCGAAACTCCGAATGCTTTTAAGACGACGTATATAATATATATAACAAGCATATCAAAATACAGTTAAAAAGAAAAAAGAACGGGTCTTATAATTACAAAATCCTAATATTACATAATGAAGTATCTGCAACTAAATAAGAATAAATTATCAAGTTGGCCTCCGGGAGGTCCTAGCTAAAGAGTAAGGTAGCGAAGCCTTTTTATATGCGTGGAAAATAACTGTAACAAAGAGAAAGTTGTACCGGAGATGCATGAAGTAATTCTCCTACAGTAGTTGATCAAACTAAGCCAAGGCTTAGCTTGATTGATCGCCTTCAGCTGGGTCTGACATTAATCAATGTCATTCTATCCACCCTGTCCCCTGGAGGCACCCCCCACCTTCAACCACGCGAGAGAGGGCTGCTTCGCAGCGCCGAGCCGCTAAACTGACACTTGGTCCGGCACCAGGGAGCACACACCGTACTGCCTAAGCATCAGCCCCACCACCACGAACCCTCCAACCGCCGGCGCCGTGTAAAATGCTGTGATGGCAGTGGCCAGGAGACCGTATAGCGGAGACTTCCGACCTATTCGTCCCCTACGTGTTATTCCCCCGAGTATAGGTCGTGGTTCAATGGCATACTCTCCCCCATGGGCCAAAACAGGGCCGACTGCCGCACCAAACAACATCCACATCAACATCAGTACCCGCTGGTACAGTTCACTCTCGTGGCCGGGGGAGAACCCGGTGAGCCCGCCGACGATCGCAATAGGGGCCGTAGCGATGACAAATGGTAAAGGAAGATGGACTAACGATTCCGAGAAATAGGCGAGAAAAGCCTCCAACACAGCAATGGTAGGTGCGGACTCAAAAAGCCGCTTCCACTTCCGCGACGGTAACTTCTCACCAACATTGCTCAAGCGTTTGATCCATCTTTTGGACCTCTCCTTACGTTTCACATACTCGTCCTGGATCTTTTTTTCGGTGTCCTTATCAATCCGTCCCACGACGCCGCTGACCGGATAGATGGACTTCTTCTCTGACTGGGAGGTCTTGTCGCCCTCCAGCTCGTCTAGGGCTTTAGACCTTACAATGTACATGGATGAGTATCGAGGACATAACAGGTTACCAGCAAGGTTTATAAGGGACATCCAGGCGTATGGGACAACGGACAGACCAAACGCCGCGTATCCATACCGGTAGAGCTGGCCGTAATCTCTAATGGCTGATGTACGGTATAAGGTTGAGAGAGCGTACACTAGCTGGGCGGCGGAGATGGCTGCTTTGACAAAGTTGCTACCAAATTCTACATGTCAGCAACCGCGCAGGGAAATACGAACGGGGAGCAAGCCAACCGGCGACTAAGCTCGCGGCCGAGGATATGGGGAATGGAATAGGATCGAAAGGGAACGTACTAATTGCATGCAATGTGAATGCGTGGTGGATCTCTTACCTTGAAGAGGGATTTTACTGTACTCCACTTTCTTTCTATAAAGCCACTTTCGACCTCGTCTTCCTCGAAAGTTGCGTCACGTGGCAATACCATCAGGCAATAGCCCCGAGGCAGTCGGTGAACGCCATGGACCACCGTTGCAGTCAACGGTAGGAGTTCTTTCGTGTTATGTCAACCCCTCGAACAAAAAATTACCGAGGTTAAGGGATTGGGTACCTCGCTGAGCTATCCGTTCGTCTTTTTCTTGCGTACCTCCGACAGAGACCTGTCGGGTTTCTTCTTCTATGCCGGGCGTTTTGCCTATCACTTTTCGATCCGTGATCGAAGCCTCCAGATCCGCTGGCAGCCCCTCCTCGCCAACGTCCTCCTTGACTACCACACAGAGTGCCCCGGCCCTCGCGGCCATTTGTAGTGGCGTCTGAGCGAAGACGGCAAGGCTGCTGATAGCATCTGCCCCCTTCACCACGCCGATCCCTGGGAGCATGAGTGCTGTAACCACGGTGATGCCTGTATTCAGGATGCTCTGGCCAGGCCGGGAATAGATGGTTGCAGCGTGGGCAAAGTAATTACCGAGGTAAAAGATAGCGACATCCGTCCAAAGGGCGTCCCTACAGAAAAAATTGCAAGCGTCCGTACGCGTGTACCCAGGCAGTTCCCGGAGGCAGTCCTGACGGTCGGCAGCCATGGCAAAGGAGGCGAAAGAGAGCACCAGCACAAGGGTGGACAGTGTAGGCAGGATCTCTTTTCACTCGTATCATGAAGATGAACAGACGTTCTCAAAGGAGGGGAAACGGAGCGGAACCCGCGCGACGGGCATTTATATCAGGCGTAACGCAACCACCAGGATGTTTGCGCCGTGGACGGACTTTGCCAAATTTCAGCCGCACCCGCCATTACCGCGGTTTACCTAACATCCAATGCGTGCGATGCTCTGAGCTCTATGATGTATCAATCGTGGCTCCAACCCAAGAAGCAAAGCATAAGATATGCAGACGGAGACCGAATCAACTAGTTGGGCAAGAAGTGGCGCTTGAGTCACCGCCTCATCACATTTAATGGCAAGCGTGGTACTTTATTGGTTGCAAGCTCCGGACCCTTCCCCCGACTAATAGCGGAGAGTTCCGTTTGACTGCAGAAGGTACTCCCTTCCTTGCCATTTCAGTGTCTGCAGAAGGCCGGTTAGGGGCGACGTGGTGCTCTTCCAGCTTGGGCGTGCCCCTGCCGGCACGCTTTCAGAAACGAGGCACTGCGGACTGGGGACTTGTCACAACCTGCGCCCAGGAATGGTCCGAGCAGCAAGGCTGAACGCCAGGAGTAGTCTAATTGACGTGGGGGAGTGGGGACCCTGACCAGCGCCGCAGACAGTAACAGTCGCTATCACAACAGGTAGTTTTAGCAAAGAGTGTTGTGAACAGTGAACGTGTAAGTGCTTGCTTGAGGAACCAAGCTGCTCCTATCCGCTCGGCAGTCCGGCTGCTAGAGATACGTAAACTGACTTCCTGGGTGGGTGACTGGATAGGTGGGAGAACAGCAGTGAGGCTTGCTGAGCGAGCTCTCACTTCTGGACTTGGCGTAGTTGCAAATGACCCAGCACTTGTTTCTTCATCTTTAAAAATCGAGGGCAGCACGGTGATTCAGTCCGTTTCAAGGTCAACTGCGTTCCTCGCGCAACATATGTCCAAACGGCGTCTGGACTAGGGCTCCTCAATCTGCGGATTGATACCATCCATGGGCAGGGATGGCGTTTAGAGATAGACCCACACAGCCACTGGCCGGGGGGGTGGGGGGGGTCTAAGATCAGGCGTCTGATTGAATTTCAGCTCTCTATGAATCGAGTCTCTGCTCATGCAAAGCCCATTTACTCCTTCTGAGGCATCCTTCTCGCGGATCCCTCAGCCCCATCCCACAGGACACGTAAAAGTATCCGCCCTCCTAACGGCCTGCTATGGACCTATCAAAGCTGGCCACCTAACCGCGAGCATGCAAGTGGCCAAGCCGACGAGTCCAGATACTTGGGCCGCACCTCCCGTCACCCCCGCTGGTACTGTCGAGTTCGCCCCGTGCCCGCCGTACCCTCCGTCAAAGCATGCCGTTGTCGTCATTGTTAGGGACGCCGTCGTCGAAGATGGTCGGGTTGCCGTAGCGGGGGTTGGTCGGGCCGTCGATGCTGCCGATGAAGGGTGACCAGTGGATTCCGTCGGGCAAATAACCGCTATAGCATCACGAGCGGCTTCTGGCGCCTCCTCGGCTGTGCAACGCTGGCTGGCGCATTCAGCAACCAGGGTTCCTGCGTTGGGGCATCCGCAAAAGCCTTTGGGGACGCAAATCGCGCCCACGAATCAGCAGAAGCTACCGAGATAGTGGGGTTACGCCAGCTCACAACTGAAGTCACCTAGCGGACAGTGGCAAGATGAAAAGGTGGCCGTCACGCACGTTTGCTGTGATTCCGGTCGAAGGTCAGCCTGGTGTTGGGACCGCAGCATTCCCGCCCCGGGGAAAAGGAGGGCGGGAGGGGGGAGGACAAACAGCACAGATGGGCAGACTTCCCACGGCGGCGATGGCGGTGGCCGAAGGCGCGGCGGAGCATCCTAGCTGCGGCATACTGGCCTTAAGGTTTGCGTACAGGTGGAGCTTTTCTCGTAAGGAAGGCTTGGATGAGGGCCGAGATTAGGCCGTAACTGCCTCGGACAGCCGTAGGCGGCGAATAGCGTTATTATTTCCGCCCTTGCTTTATAATGTGGACTTATTAAAGGCCGCTACCCGGCGTTATTATTTGCATCCATAGCAGTAACAGGGGACCGGTGGCCGAAATATTTGACGTGGTCGGACTCGATTAAGCTGAACTTTCTGGCTATGGCTTACCTTGCCGTCCACGATCCAACCGAATTGTACAGCCGCAACGCCACTTTGGCACGCCATGCCTAATATATATGTTATTTGACTTTCTAGAAATAGGTTTACTTAGTAACTTCGGAACTATTGTTTTGCTATTAAAATAAGCCGAGGTTAGGCCGTAACTGCCTCGGAAAGCCGTAGATGACGAATGGCGTTATTATCTCCGTCCTTACTTTATAATGTGGAATTGTTAAAGACGGTTAACAGGGGTTATTATTTGCATTCTTTGTAGTAAAATAGAAGCAATAACCGAGATATTTAACGTGCTGAGCTGAATCAAGCTGAAAAATGTGGCTAAGGCTGACCTTGCCATTCATGGTCCAAGCAAATTATACTGCCGTAGTACTTTGGCAGGCCAGGCTTAACATATACGTTCTTAATTTTTCTAGTCGTATACGTAAGGGTGCTTGTTATTGGATTTTTGTAGATAGGTTTAATTGCGACGTCGGAGTTATTATTTTGCTGTCGGGATGTGCGGTAATGGACGCAGGCGGGCCCGGAACGGCTCGCCGCCTTTCTAGATAGAGGAGCTACGGCCACAGATATATCTTCGGTAGGCTCGACGCACGCAGTATTTGGCCATTTCTGGCTATTCACAGTTGTCGGTTGTTGCCTCGGTCCTTTATTCTGTGGATCGGGAGCCAGCAAAGATGGTACCATGTTACGATGTCGCTGCCCCCTCGGCGACGGCGGCGTCAAAGTTCCAATTTCTCGCCACGGCCATCGACTCAAATTCCTCATCAATCTTCTTCTCTCCTTCATCGCCATCGTCTCGGCCCATGGGACAACGCAATGCGATTCCCTCATTACCTACCGGCAATACTCCATCCTGACCTCAGCCCCACAATGCCTCCGCGATGGCTGCGGTGTCCCGCCGCCCGCCGACTCCATGTCCTCGGTCTGCCCGCTCTCATCGTCATGCTCCGCCCCTATGGGAAATCATACACACCCAGTGGCAGCCAGACTGGTGCGTGCCCGTCAGCGCTCTCTGCGCCAGGGACGCCGCCTGCCGTATCCCAGGCTGGCCCATCCTGAATGCTACCGAAGTGTGCTCCGTCTCGCTAGATGAGTGGCTCTTCTCCCTTACCGCCGGGTGCTGCGCTATGGGTGACGAGCCCTTCGCGCTGGCCGATTGGATCGGCTCCCTGTGCAGCAGGTCCGAATGGCGCGAATCCTTTACCTACTACGGGGGCATGGCACCGCTTGACTGGGCTGAGTGGACGTTGCCGTGGAACTGAACCGTCCAGCCGGACGTGGAACGCCGGCCTGCTACTAGAGCCGTCAGACTACCCGCCGGGCTCCGACCTGATCGTCTCGTTCATCGCCGACAATCTCATCACAGTCGGTCAGAATATGGCAAGCATCGCTATTATTTGGTTATTGCTATACCACAAACCGCTCAAGTGGCTGGTGCGGAGGACAGTCCATCCCTGGCACCGGGCGTTGTTTGCCGGCCTGAAGGCGAGCGCTGTGTGCGTTGCAGGTAACTTCTTCACGGCTATTAAGTGGCGCCGTACCCCAGGGTACGCCGACGTACCTATAGGGTATACCGGTCTGTTGTTTTGCACGCGGCCTAGCCCACTCGGCACCATCTGCTTCCTCGACATAGTTTTGAGAGAGACGCTTGCGGGGAAAATGCTTCCGCAGGGCGCGGCCGCCCCCCCGAGCGTCGAAGTCGCCGCAGCGAATCTAAAACGCCCTCCGAATCTAAACCCTGCTCCTAATTTGAACAAGCCAAGCAGTTCCTCGCCAATTGGTCTCTGAACATATCGGTAGCCGAGGCCGTAGTACTCTCATTTCTCCTTCTTAGGAAGGGGCAGGTTTCGGAGTATTCCTTATGATATACGTTATTGTTCCTCTTACGCTGATCCTCCCGTAAAACTGACAATATGGTCTGATGCTTACAGATCTATCCAGTCTTCTTTCCCGGGTTCTGTCTTATGACCTCCGCGTGCACATGTACACGGAATAAAATCCAGTGGTTAGGGGAAGAACGGACCCCTAACTCAGGGGCCTTGCTTCAACCTACTTTTCGTTGCCGTAAGGCTGCCGTCTAGCTGTTGTTAGTGTCTTTCGCGTTCGTCCCAACCATTTGAGAGCGCCCGATCCCTTGCAACGATATTGACGTCGGCTTGTTCCGAGACAGGAGTCGGGACTCTAATGTTGATGACAGGGGATGTTATCGCGGAAGCCGTGGTCTCAACGAAGTATATTACTCGAAGAGGAGGTATGGGAATCTTAGTACTATCTATACTCAATCTAAGTCCCCTTTCTAAAGTGTTTAAAAGCCAGAGATCCGTTAAATATATTTTCACAATATCATTATTACTTCAAAAGAATGCTGAGGAGGGCTTTGGCAATCCGTTTATTGGACTCCTAGGTACCGCATGCCGCGATTGTATCCTCACTTGTAGCAGCAAGTCTTTGCAAGGTACCGGGACTCTCTCACCAATCCCGGTTTCGTATGGCTTTCTGTGACCGGGCTCCTTAAAATATCCGTCACCAACAAATCCCCGGGCCCCTGGATTTCAAACTCATCCTGACTCTCCTAGGAAACAAACACATGGTCGACGGGTGTTCGGTTCAATGCACTCGTCAGTGGCATGCCTTGCTCGAATTGTCCGCCTGTTGCTTGTAATTACCGCATTTTTAGCAATGGGCGGCTTTTATCCTTTCGAGAATGCGGTAGTGTCGAGTATAGTATCATCGTCTAGGTTCTAGTACGTTCCAAAGCCGGACCCTCCAATTCCGTCCATAAGGTTACCGACAAGGCTGCTTGCCAGGTAGCCCTGGAGGGCCAATCCTCCCTGTGAGTTCCGGGCGCGAATCTGAGCCAACGAGTCAGGGGTCGATCAAGTCGGACTAGCATTCCAACCCTGAACTCGAACGGTTCAGTTGCCTGGCATCAACGTTGGGGATGGCGCCATAATCCCTTCCATGGGAGATCCTTCTGAAGCGGCGACTTTCGACCTACTGAAAGCTTAGGCCGCGCTAGTCGGCTGAGTATTGTGCGTATTGCTTATTGACAAGTTGACAACTGTAGGAATAGGACATATACAGCTAGATAAGCTCGAACTAACAACAGTTCGAGCGCCCACTTTTGGAATTCAATACCATGTAACTCAACCCGTTCCGCATTTGCACTAGCTTCAGTCTATCGGTATAAGCAATAAAACCAGACTTTCTAGACTTATTTGCCAGCTCCGTTTGTCACTCTTCCCCAAAGGTCTCCATATCCTCTAGCTGCCACTTATTCAGAACTCGAAGCGATGATGTTGTGTATGGATCCTGAGGGCCGAGGAACTGTTTCTGGAGCTGGACACATTTTTCCATAAGTGAAATAGCCTCGTCATTGCGACCTTGGACCTTCAACGTAAATGCGAGATTGCTCATGCTGGTTAGCGTATCTGAATGCTCGTCCCCAAGCACCCTCTTTGTTATCTCCATCACTTGCACCTGTAGCTCTTCGGCCTCCTTCCACCGCCCTTGATTGTCGTACGTCCACGCCAGGTTAGCCATGCTGGTTAGCGTATCTGGATGCTCCTCCCCAAGCACCCTCTTTGTTATTTCCACCACTTGCACCCCTAGCTGCTCGGCCTCCTTCCACCGCCCTTGATCGGCGTACGTCGACGCCAGGTTAGCCATGCTGGTCAGCGTATCTGGATGCTCCTCCCCAAGCACTCGTTTTGTTATCTCCGCCACTTGCACCCTTAGTTCCTCGGCCTCCTTCGACCGCCCTTGATTTCCATACATTGACGCCAGGTTAGCCATGCTGCTCAGCGTATCTGGATGCTCCTCCCCAAGTACTCTCTTTTTTATTTCTACCACTTGCACCTCTAGCTCCTCGGCCTCTTTCCACCGCCCTTGATTGTCGTACGTCAACGCTAGACCGGCCATGCTGGTCAGCGTATCTGGATGTTCTTTCCCCAACACCTTCTCTCTTCCCTTTAGCGCTCGCTGGTTCATCTCCTCTGCCGCCTCGTACTTTGCCTGGTACAGCAGTACTGACGCCAGGTTGCTTACGCTTGTCAGCGTGTCGGGGTGCTCTTTCCCCAACCCCTTCTCTCTTGCCTCCAGTACTCGCCGATGCATATCCTCTTCCTCGTCCAGCTGGCCATTGTTGGCGTACAGACTCCCCAAGTTGGTCGCCGTGTGCTCAGTGGAAGGGTTGGGTTTGGCATTGTGGACAGATCTGAATGAGCTGAGGGACGAATGGCCCCTTGATGATTCGCCCTTGTTTGTGCCAACAGCTTGTACGCTGGTGGCAGGATCTACGTCTTGATCGTCCTCTAGATAACCACGGGGAATTGCGAACAACGCGAGTTGCTGCATGTGTAAGCCGACGTGGTGCCTGAATTGAGTAGGGGTAACGACAGCGGCCTCGCTATTGGAGATAACAGAATTAGCCTTGCGTAACTTAGTTTCCCATTCATCGCAGAAAGGGCAGTCTGAGGCTGCTATCCGATCGATCGGCCGTCTACTTGCGTCGCAAAGTGCGTCAAGTTGGTCATCGGTGACGTCCTGTGTATGGTGATCGCGAAGGTGTTTTTGAAATCGTTCTAACGATTGAAACCCTTTTTTCTTGCAGAAATGGCAGTCCCACTGGATCCGATGGGTTTGCATCTCGTGATTAAACCAGTTGCGACGGTCGGAGAAGAGCTTGATATCACAGTTCTCAAAGGTACAGACATACGGCCGCAAATCCGAGAAACCATGCTTTCTCCAGGAACTCTCTCTCGTGATGCTTTGGATCGTCCAGCACAGAGGACATTCGAAGGGAAAGGTTCCCTTTGCTACATCTGACAGCCTTGGGAGCTGAAGATGTGATTCGCCGTCGTCGTCGCCAAGGGAGAGGGCGTATGATGTCTGAGACTGATCGTCTTGGAAGTCCTTCTCCTGTACTTGCATGTCCAAGGGACGTAGGGTCGAAGCTGTCGTGGGGGCTAATGTGCTCGTCGGTTTGGTTGGATTCGTCCGACCTGCCTGGGAGTCCTCTCCCCAATCGACTATTAAAGCTGGGTTACTACGCTTCTCTTGGTCCTCAGGCTCCCAAAGGTCTGTGGGCTCCTTGCTAAGTTTGTGTCGATGGTCGCGAGCGTATCGGAGATACTGTCTCCGATGTGTGATGGCTCTGCCCAACCTTTCTTTCAGCCACTGGTTTTCCTTAGTGTTGAGTAGCGGAAATTTGTGGCCCACGTGGCTGATGTCAAAGCTATCATCAAATTGAAGTTGCCTTGATGACAAGGCTTTAGCAAATCGATCTCTGGGGCTAGCATTGCGGATTAAGATAGAAATTCGAAATAGGCTTGCAATCGTCTCCTTCATGCTCTCAAACAATTCTCGTGCTTCAGACGGGTATGTGCGTCCATCTCCGTGCTCATTGTTCTCAACAGGATCCGTCGCATTATAGTGATGATCATCGTGCTCGTGCTCTTGGACGTCAAACTCGTCATCATTATCCGCTTCGTATTGACGATTTCGCCTTTCCCCGGACGCGATCTCGAATACTATACCGACCTGTGAGCATGAGCAGGCATACGGGAAAACACATTACCATTTTGCAACACATCCTGCAAGTCCTGGAGGAGCTCTTGGACCTGCGCTGCTACCTTAGGCGACTCTCTCAGCCGATGATCGAGGGACGAGGTTGCCGGTAGCCGCTGAAATGCTCCCAGATTTCCAGCCCATACCCTGAATCTACCCAGTTGATCTTCTATTTCATCGTGCAACAACGTTGAGCGCTCCTCACTCTTAAGGTCGTGAAGAAGTAATGATGAGACTTTGCTGAGCAGCTGGGCGCATTCTATAGACGATGTTGCCAACGAACGTTGCATTTTTCCTGTCATGTATGCCAGAATATTAACACCATTTGTGTTTAGGTACCGCGGATGGGAGCCCAAAGTTTTAAGTGTTGATTTGCACATAAAAGAGATGGACAGTGAAACATGTGACTAACCCCTCACTCTTGGCCCCCAACCTCACAGGCTTCTTCGTATGTCCCAGCCACCAGCCTTCCCACCTCCCACTCCTCTGTCATCTTGTTCTCTTTAAAAGGGTTCGATGACATCTCTAGTGCGGAAAGATGAGCGGTATTGAGCTAGCCGGCCTGGTGTTGGGCGCTTTTCCCATCCTCATACACGCTCTGGAAAGTTATCGTGAAGGTGCTGAGGTTTTGAAGGACTGGTGGCAAATCCAGCGAGCCTACAAGAAATGCAAACATGATATCGACTACCATCGCACTGTCTTCGAAAGTAACATCGAGCGATTGCTGCTCCCGCTCGTGGTGGACGATGACGAGCTGAAGGACCTTATGAACGATCCAGCCGGCAAAGCCTGGGAAGACGGAGAGCTTGAGAAAAGGCTTAGGGAGCGCTTACCGAAGTCCTACGATCTATTCCTAGATATTATAGGCAACATCAATAGGCTCATGGAGTCCCTTAAGAAAGAACTTGGCGTTCACAATCCCCAGTTTCACGCGAAGATCGATGAGGCATGGCGTTCCCATCTTCAGAATAGCGTACCGAGCTAACACATTATGACAGCATGGAAAACCTGTGAAGCCAAATGCTTCGATGAAAAACTTATTGAGTGTATCAAATGCCGGTTTTCAGGCGAAGCGCATCAAGTTCAGCCTGAAAAAGTCCTCCCGTGAGAGACTGTTTACGCAACTCCAGAACACCAACGACCGGATGCGAAATCTGCTCGACAGCAGCGATCAGATTACGGCAGCTAGACGAAGCAGAGAAACTAGCAATGCGAAGTCACTCACCAATCAAAAGATCAACGAGTTCTGGCATCATGCCAGGAGACTACACGGTGCTTTGGCAAAAGCATGGCAGTGTAATTGTGCAAGTCACGTAGCGAACCTTCGACTGCAGCATCGAACATCACACAAAGTGGAGTTCGATGTGCTCTTTGACGCAGGACCGGCACCTAACAATGGTTGCTGGCGGGAAACCAAGATCAAGATGCTCCTAGGCGATATAAATGTACGCCAACGAACTCCTGCTCAAGGAGCTCGTCAGGTGCGTTGGACCAGCCAAGATGATCAAGGATCTCCGATCTCCAACCAATCAAAAATGACAAAGATCGAGTGCCTTTGCAGCGCACTCTCACAGACATGCTCCGGATGCTTTGGATTCGTGGACGAGGATGAATACCGCTTTATCGTCTATCCAGGAGACCGAGCAATTTCTGTCAAAGGTTTGGAGATTATCACGCTTGAGAAGCTCCTTCGCGATGCTCATGGCGCATTAACTCGACGTAAACGTTACTTGCTCGCTCTTATCTTGGCATCATCCTACCTTCAGCTCTGTTCAACCCCTTGGTTAGCTACACCGCTTCGAAAAGACAGTATTCTCTTCCTTCATGACCCGTCCAAAAACGAATCCCTACTTCCAGAATCCCCATATGTCTGCGGCGACATGTCAAAAAAGGCCGCTACCGATGCCAATGACGCCTTGTCCACTCTAGGGATACGATTGCTCGAACTTTGCTTCGGCACAAGTCTCGAGAACAACAAATTTCGTCAACAGCTTCCCCCAGGTGATGCTACTTCTGCGCCAATCTTAGATTATGCAGCTGCAGTACAATGGAGCAAGATGGTGAATGAGGAGGCCGGGCCTGAGTTTGCTGAAGCGGTGGAATGGTGTTTGCACTCCAAAGAGCTGAGTGACGGCAACTGGAGGAAGGATATTTGGACACATGTGATTGTTCCTCTGGATTACTGTCACAAGCAGGTATCCCAGCGGCTTGCCTTGCCTTGATCGATTCTCGAAATTCATAGAAACAATCGTAATTCCCGCACAATCCACTTAGTTTAAGGATCTGTTTATTTGCAGATGGAATAACTTTAGGGCGACTCCTATTTTGCAAGATATTTTAAGCTAGTGCAAATGAAGAACGAGCTGGGCTTCGTAAGCATGCTTCAAAGTGATATATGACGGTAATGACAAAGGTCCCGGGAGACCGCCACCATGCAGGGAGGTCAGCCGACCCGTTCCGGCCATACTTTATAGATATCCCGAAATAGAGTGTTGCTACGGTATCAAACAAATTCGAATAATCTGAACTTGGATCCTACAGATGCTAGACTGGAAGTCATCGTACCCAATATAGCTATAACAACTTCGAAGTGCCTTACACGCATGGAACTGCCTTAACTGATATCTCTTATTTAGATTCCACCTCTGTATATCACTCCTGAAGCTTCTCTTCTGCCTTCAGTGTGGGAAGACTGCCACGAAACTCCGTTGTTAAATAAAGCATATTTTTGGGAGAATCAGGTTGAATATGTAGGAGCGATAACTCCTATATACCATCACCATAATATTCTCAACGAAGGGGATCTGTTCTCCTGCTCGGACTTCACTCTCCTCTTCTCTGGACGATTGTCATCCGGCGTTGATCCTTCGCCCACTGGTTGCTCTGCTTGACCGTCTCCATGTGCTCAAGGGCGCTCATAGTGGTTAGTCCTTGTAAAGACTGAGATGAGTAAACAATTGGCGGCTATCTGAGCTTCGAGTGGCCTCTGATTTCATGTGTCGTAATTCAAAACTTCTATATACGGTCTCCCGACCTTGGAAGGCTTCAGGGTAAAGTCCCATACTCTATATAGGGTCTAGGTGGCAGGCAGCATTAGCAGTCCAGATCTTGTACTTCGATAATACTGTCTAGTCCGTTTATGTTCTATAAGAATTTATGTGACAAAAGTTCTTCTAGAAACACTTATATATGTGACACAGTTTACTCCTCAAATATCTATCTTCATAATTTGCCGGATGAACTCTATAATTCCCCACATAACAGCAAGCCGGAACGTAACTAAGAGAAACGCCAACCAAAATTTACAAACTGCCTATCTTGTTTTCTAGTCAACCCGTTTGTCACTTGTTCTGGCTTGTATTCTGATCTTTTTATTTCCAAGCTAATACGGCGAAATCGATTCTAGAAGACTTTCTGGCCTTCAGAAGCCAGTCCGAAATTGTCGATATTGCTGACTTTCTTGTGTTAATGCCTCTCTACAATTTCCACAAGCACATAGTTACTCAATAGCATGGCTGGTCGGTAAGTCAAATGTGGATCCACCACTAGCAACTTGGGATGTAGCGGAGGCAGGCTGACTTCTTCTAGTAAACGAATGCTAAAGCAGGTATCAGTTTGTGAAAATGCGTGGATTATTACAGCCCCAACTATGATGAATTAAAGCACTTTGAATTCGTATGCTGCAAACCTGGATTATTGGATGCACGGCTTTCGCTTGTAACTGTAGCTTGTGGTTTCGGTCTGCTTCAAGCTCAGGGGTGCTTTCAACGAGATCGGGAAAGATATGGAGAAGCAATCCAAAATAAAGCTGTTGTAGTGTCTCACTCCTGCTTTATGTTACCAAATACCAACCTAACAATGGAGTAATGAGTTACAGAGCAGGATCGTAACCACAGGCAATACTCTGTGTGCCCCTGAATAGGAGAGACGGCACAACCAACCACGACAGAACAGGAGAATACAAGACTTACGTGTTTTACGAACGGGTTCCGCTAATGCATCTGCCGTTTGGGTTACATTGAGTCTGCATTGAGGCTGCATTGTATCTGGTCATATATTTTACCCGATTAATGGACCCTTTGAAGAGAGAAGTCCGGCACCAGAGCTAATTGGATGCTTCATCTTGTCACGACAAGTACTTTTCTTCCTATTAGCTTCAATGCTTCAATATTTCTGAATGATATAGACCGCTGCTCAAGAATACGAATTAGTTCTAGAACCAAAACACTTACCTTTGGTTGACAACCTGCGCAATCTAGACATTGACCATCTTTACTCAAAGCGGACACGACCATTGCACCTAACGCCATGATATACGACCAACCAACCCGAGCTCACATTTATATAGGGCAGAGCAAATTATAATCCCAGCCGCGGTTGCTTCTCAGGTTAAGTAGTACCCCGTGTTCTCAATCGCCAAGCCGGCTGATTGCCAATGCCTCAGCGAGTGCCGTGCCTATTCAGGTAATCTCCATTTTAGCCACTAGGACGGCATGGACGACAGTCTGTCGGCACTGGCGATAAGCACATCGCTGAGTTATACGATATCCGAGTACCGTTTGGATATCAGTAGAGCGTCCCGCTCGGTCTGGCTTGACCGATTATGCCTCAGCTGAACAACCTGCAACGGATCGCGTAGAGTGCCAAAACAGCAAACTACAAGTCTCTCCAAAATGAAAGCATCGCAAATTCTCTCAACGGCCGTCCTCGCCGCCGTGTCGCTAGCCCAGACGCCGCCGGGCTTCACGCCGAGCGTCACGGCGAAGCTAGAGGTGATCTTCGGCACTAAGGCGGTATCCGAGCCGGGGTTGTCGCTCACGAGGCAAGGTGAGAGTCACAATTACTCAGTCCAGCACGCGTCGGTAGAAGCAAAGGACTGACATTACCTTTTAAGAGACCTCAAGACAGCCCACGATCGGGACGGCCACCCCTCTGAACGGGACTGCCTATCTGTGGATGCTGATTGGTAAGACCACTCACCCCCTATAATACTCTCGTGAACGTCTCGATCAGACCTGCTAGTCCACTAACACTCCTTCTTAGATCTCGACGCGTACGGAACCCTCCTCCCCTTTCAACGAAGCTCCTATAGATACCTACATCCCCCTGCAGCCCCTATACCTACACACATCCTCATTCCCCTTTATACGCGGCCCCAACCCTATCCCCCATCCCTTCCAGCATGCCCCATGCTTCTTCCCTCCTTCTCGCTCCCTCCCCCAAGCCTCCCCTCCCCCAAAAACCCCGTAAAAGAGGCTAACCCCGTTCTCCGACCCTGCAGCTCGACCAACTTCGCGAACCCGGGCGCCGGCCAGCCGGCGACGTACCTGCACACGGTGATCCGGGACTTCGCGCCGTCGGCGTCGCCCGACGCGGGCGGGGTGTACGCGCTGCGGACGACGCAGACTGGGCCCGTGGCCTGGTTCCCGCCGATGCCGCCGGCCCAGAACCCGCCGCACCCGCACCGCTACACGAACCTGCTGTGGGAGCAGCCGGGCGGCAGCGGGTGGGCCATCCCCCAGAGCGCGGGGAGCATGATGCAGTCGCAGAAGCTGGGGTTCAACGTCGCTAACTTCCAGACCGCGGCGGGGCTCCAGAATCCCGTCGCCGCCGTGTGGTTTAACGTCACTGGCTGAGGTAAAGTAGGTGGGTGGTTAGGGCGGTGGTCGGTGTGAGGAAGTGGGTCATGTGACTGCGTGAGCGAGGACGCGCCGTTGGGCTAAACAACAAAAAGTACGTGCGCAGGTTCGCGATGATTAGGATGGAAGATGTTATTTTTCATATTATGCAGAATACGCCGATATTTGTACATAAGGCCTCCAGTAACACTGATTATTCTAGATGATCCCTAACACGCCGGTGGAAGGCATCTAATCCTGGCGTGGCATGTCAGTTCCCCCTAGTCCTCCTCTGTCTCCCACCAATCACGAAGGAGGCGCGCCGGGGAAATACGACCCCTTCGGCAGCGAGTCCAGCGCGTCGCGATCGACGGCCTTCAGGTCCGGGTATCCCGCAACGTTCATCAGGATGTCGAGGTCCGCGAGCAGGGCCTTGAGCTCGTGTGTGACGCCCTCCTCGCCGCCGACGCTCAGCGCGTAGACCCACAGGCGGCCAATGAAGACGAACTTGGCGCCGAGCGCGAGCGCCTTGAACACGTCGGCGGCGCCGCGGATGCCGGAGTCAAACATAATCTATGACACACGCACGCTTGTATGTTAGCAGACAGGTGGCTTTTGCATTTTACCGTAGATTAGTCTAGAAAGATGGCAACGAATTTTGAGTTAATGCAATCACAACCTGGCCCAAGGGAAACTAGAAAAGGCTGGAGGAAGCCGCTAAGAGGAGACGAGGAAACAACCCACATATGTCTTATCCCCCACAGCCTCGACGATCCTCTCCAGCGCGTCCAGACTCGCAACCGCGCCGTCCACCTGCCGGCCCGCGTGATTACTGACGACGATGCCGTCGACGCCGAGCTCGACGGCTCGCCTCGCGTCGCCGGTGTGCTGGATCCCCTTTATGACGAATGGTTTCCCGCCGCTGGCGCGGCGCCACTGCTCCATCAGCCACGGCAGACGATCCCAGGTGAAAGAATGGCCGTGCCAGATGTGGCCGTCGATCCAGGCGGCGCCGGCCTCCTTCGGCTGCGTGTTGGGGTCGAGGTTTAGTTGTTTTAGTCGGTCTCGGAAGGCCGCGTCCCGGAGCCCGAGGTCACCCGCCCCGTGCTCGTGGTAGAAGGCGTAGTTGCCGAGCGCCACGTCGTCGTGCCGCCACCCTAACTGCCACGTGTCCGTCGTCAGCATCAGCGCCTCGTACCCGCTCGCCGCGGCGCGCTCGAGCATGCTCAGTGTCACGACATCGTCGGGGCTCCAGTACAGCTGGTAGAACCGGACGGCCTTATTGCCGCCGCCGCCGCCGTCTCCGTCATCTGTGCCAGCGCTGGTGGTAATAGCGGTGGCGGCGGATGCGCCCTCGTCATTCGCCCGCGCCACGTCCTCGATGCTACAGCTGGCGGCGGAGCTGAGGCAGTACGCGAGGCCGAGGCGCCCCGCGGCGCGCGCGGGTGCCAGCTCGCCCGTGGCGTGGTAGATGCGGTTGATGCCGATGGGGGCGAGGCCCACGGGCGCAGCGACGCGGTGGCTGAAGATCTCCGTCGCCGTGTCGCGGGCCCGCGTGCCCACGAGTGTCCGCGGGATAATCTGGTGTCTGTAAAACGCAGCGCGGTTCGCATGGTGCGTCCACGACAGGCCCGCGTTGCAGGATGCGTAGAGCCTGGGTTTAAGTTAGGGGTGCATGTGCGTATGACCAAAGACGATAGCTTCTGTGCACCATACGTGTCTAAGGCAGGGGGTGCGTGTGTGCCTAAAGGAGGAGTGCTTACCATCCGCCCTTCGAGAGGCGCTCCTCCGCAAGTTCGCGAAGCTTATCAGGATCTGAGGTACGGTGTGAGTGTTAGCCGCCACCGCACGAGCTTGCGGGTTCCAATGATAAATAGGATGTAGCTAACGCGTATTGAACGGTGGGTGTTTCCCCTCGTTCGGGGCCCAGAAGAGCTCGCGCTGATACAGTCCCCATTGAGGAGTGTTGCGATTAGTGACGTTGGGGTTCTTAGGATCGCTCATATTTCATCAGTATGTTCTGTGACTCAGGTATTTTTACTCGCAAGACCGCGAACGATGCCTAGACGGACGTCCGTTTTTACGAAGGTCGCTGGTTTGTTTTCTAGTATTAGTTGTAACTCGTGCTCGCTCGATCATTGAAGTGATCAAATAAAGGGGCGATCGCTGGTGACCGTTAGATGACATCATGGTTGATCGGTTACCATCATCTCCTCCAGAATAGCGGGCACACGTCTATGTCCCCCCATCAATGAGGGTCGACCAGATAAACCTGCAAGTGGGACTTAGAAGAGCAAACAGTTGATTTCTTTCCGAGAAGCCGTCAGATCCCTGTTGGACGGCTCCATGGCTACCAGGAGTCAAGTGTGCTCGAATTCTGTCGTATCATGCGCACAAGGAAGGTGTTGAACAGAGTAAGCCGTTACATGTCCCAAGCGGAGTGTAGATAAAGTATTCACAATCTGGGCGGCGAAATCCAAAGGAACGCCTTTATGTAATATATACAGCAAGAAAGTCGAAATGGCCTATATGAATACGGAACCATTACTCCGCCCTGTAAACCCTATCGGGCGTCAGATTCGTCATCGCGAAGTGTCACCTGCGCTCCCAACTCTTCGGTAGGGGTGTCCGGAACTCTACGCTCCTTCTGTCTTCGGCCATCATCATCGTCGTCATCGTCGCTCATCAAGCCTTCAAGTTCGAACTCCTGTGCGTCTCTAACGGGCACGTTTCCGTTGAGACGAGGGCCCAACCGACCGTTTGCCGTCTCCTTAATCTGGGTTTCCTGGTTCGCGGAACAATCATAGACGTTGATGAGCATATTGACGAACAAGAATAGCATGAAGGCCAGCGAGAAGAGGATCATAATGTATGCAACATGGTCCAAGCCCGAGTCGGCTACGAGAGCCAGTTGCTCTTCGTTTGACCCCATGAACAGAAAGCCAGAGGCATAAAGCAGCTAATTTAGTTGTAAGCAAAAGCTGTGAAAGAGACCAGCACAAGGCGGAACTTACGAAGACGGGAATGTACTGGAAGCTATTGACCTGGCGGCCGTCTTCCGAGAGGCTACCCCGATCTCGGAGCACGAAACAGATCTCGATGATTCTCGTGATACCAGCACCCATCAAGGTATAACCAAATATCTTGTGCAATTCGGCACTGATTGGCAGGTCCTGAGGGTGGGAACATATGGCCCACCCAGTCATCAATAACACAAACCCGGGGATGAAGTTACGCTGGGGACGACGGTCGCGGTCCTTGCTGAACCACACACCTGCCAAGCCGGCGCACCACCAGATGATGCCCATGGTCGTATGCTCCCAGTCGTTCTGGACCCAATCAGTACCCCACCTGTGCTCGGTGAAAGTGTTGACACAGCCCCAGGCGGCAATGACGACGCTGTCGAAGAACTCTTGTGACCGGCCGGTGCGCCTAAGCCAGAGTTGTCCAACAAGCAATAACACAGTGAGAATGATGCCGTACGCGATGAATGCGCTGCCCATGATAAAATGCGCAAGACATTGTCCTATATGGTCACCTTGACAGAAACCGAGCGCCGTGATACCGCCGAACGCGAACTGAGTCCAGGCCAGCACCGGCAGACTCTTACCCAGTATTCCATGGGCGATCTTGGAATACGGTCGGATTTTGCCATTTATGCCCTTCTCGAGGTGTAGCTTCAGGTAGATGCCCATGGCGACCTGGAGGAATAGCAAGAATGAGATAAGCGAAGCGAATTGGGCGTGGACGTTGTTACGTCGAAACTGGCGGCCCCCGTGCATATGACCGAGGAAGTATCCAAGAATTGACATCACCGTGCCCACCGATTGAACCGGGACGTGCCATCGTGATTTCACAATCTGGAGGAGGATACACCAGGTTAGAGCGGTTCAATACTAGACGCTGTATTAAACATGCGGAGTACGCGAAATACTCACCCCCAGAACCATGCCTAACGGGAAGATGACGCCCCAAGCGATCATCTGTGTGGAAATATGGACCCATAACGTTGTATCCTTCCATGCCAGTCAGTGTTCGGCTGTTGCGAAGATCGTCTACTCCCCGTCTTTTTTGTTTTTGTTCAACATACTATGGGGTCTTCTGAGATAGCCTCGCCTGGTGCGATGCGTGAATCTCCTCCATGTCCCTCAGCGTACGATGCTACGGCCAAACCCAGCAGCAAGGTGTACAACGGGACCAGCGACGAGGTTAAAGCCATCTTGCCAATGGGTATCCCGAGTCGGCCACGTATCGTACCACCGCGGTGGTGTTCGTATTCGTGCTAGGGCCCCGCGCGGAACCGCGGGAGCTAGAAAGGAATGTCGGGTCGCGGATCACTGGGGCTGAATATACGCGAAAGGCCGACGGAGCAATAGGAGGAGCAAAGAGTAGCGCGAAGCCTTTACGACGGGTATCATCGATTACGAACCTATAGCGGCGTCCACGGGAGGGATGTCTAAGCCTAGCAGTTGCCCAAAAATGAAGACGAAATGCGAGGAAGATCTTTGGACTTCGACCTTCTACTTCCGATACATTCAACGACATGGGGGGGACATTTTAAGGCCTGTATCCTAGAAATCTGACCCCCAAAGCGTAATATGCTTGCTAAGGAGCGTTAGTGCGCAGAGCTTGCCGAGCACAGCACTACATTACGCGTGTCATTCACTGGAGTCAGCCCCGGTGGGGGCGTTAGCTGGGATTGTTTTTATTAACCGATAACCATTGGCTGGCTGGTCTCACTCGTGCATGAGGCGGGGCGGACTATTGGCATAATACAGAAGGGCTGCTTATTCCATGAAGATAACTTTAGCTTAAGACAGTCGATCTACCTAAGGCCGGAGTGGAAAACGCATTCCGACAACTCGTTACATCCCTACCTAGAGCCCAGATATAGGGGGAACTCCCTGGTGGGAGAATACTGAGTATCATGCCAATAAAAACATCCCTGTCACGTAACTCTCAGGGCCACACCAACGGTAATTCCCATATTAATTGAGTAGAAGCCTTTCATTAATTTTCAGATACATAATGCCGCCTTTATTACTTGCACATATTGTTAACTTTACCGTCTAATTCCTTCTGAATAACGCAGCGGTATTAGGACGTAATCACTCCTAACGGGTGGCATACGAAAACTGAAGAACTAACCGTCGTATTAGCAGAAGTGATGATATTTCATTAACTCGATGATGTTTACCTATAACGTCCCACACAAGCTCACCGGATGCACAAGCTCACCGGATGGTTTTTGGCACGTCGCGACAACAAATTCAAATTAATCAACCACAATATATCAAATTAATTTAATTTAATCAGATTCTTTTTCGCTAAACGTATCTACAGCTTTTTCACAAGTACGCGCATTATATCCGGGCTTACCGTAAACGCCACATTTCCGTTCCTTGGTTTTAACCCTCTTGCAACGACCCCCTCCAGCTGCTGTTAGCTGCATTTTTTCACTACCTTTTTTTTTTTGAACCAAAAAAACTTGTCCCTTTTGTATAATAAATATTCCTTTTTCTTAAAAACGTTTATTTTTAATTTTCCGACGTTTACTTAAAATATAGTTCGTTTCGCGTAATTAGGCATTTTTTTCCCGAAAAAAAGCAACTTCGTACAAAAGTAATAAGTTACTTTTTGTTAAAAAACCAGCCGATTTAACGACTTTTATTAACGAATTACCTTAATAATTTCGAATCTTTTTTTGTAAGTAACGTCCTTGTTTTGTTACTTTCTTAATATTCCTAGGGGTTTTTGTAGGCAGGGAACGAATCGAACCGGCGGAAATTAACGGGGAGACGGTCGGCGTAGGCACAACTAAAAGAACTTCTAATTCGGAAAAAACCTTATTAAGATTAAATAAAACAAAACCAGCTTTTGTAAATCCAGATTTGATATTATCGGACGTTATAACAGCTTTAAACGCGTTATAAAAGCCGGCGAGAAAATCTTTTTTAGTAATATAAATATAATAACGTCGCATTAAGTTTTCGATATACCGCGAATAAGCGCGTTTCAAAACAGAAAAATAAGATACGTTAAAAGGTTAAAACCGATACGAAAAATACGCGGGTATATAAAACGTAATAATATTATGATTTGCGCAGTATTTTTCGAATTCTATCGAATAATAATTTTCGTGGCCGTTAAGGATAAAAAGACGTTTCGAGCTTTTCGTATACGTCCGAATATATTTATCAAAATGCTAAATCCATTTTAAACCTAATTCGTTTATTATCCAGTTATTATGGCTTATATCAAGCTTTTAATTAACTGGCAATAAGTTGTCGTAATATTAGAACCTAAGGTGATTTTTCCTTGTTATGATAATAAATGGCGGTATAGCCCAACCTTAAGAATTAACAGCCTGGATAACCGTAACCCATTTTTTATTTCCTTATTACGTTTATCTAGGTTTTCCACGTTTTTTAATACTGGTAATTACCATGCCTGCCGCCATAAAAAGCTTTATCAAAAATTTTATTTCGTCGAAGTTATAAATATTTTCTTTTACGATGCCGTATTTTGCGATAATAACCCGAATAAACTTAAACCACTTGCGAAATATTTCTGGATTTTTGCATAAGATTCGTTAATAATCGATTTTTTAATTTAAACGCGTCTGGAATTTTTTTTGCCGTTTAACAAAGTTCGACGCCCAGTTAATCCCGACGTGCCTTATAACGCGTTAAGTAAACAGTAAATTGGCCATATCTTTAACGTGCTAAAGCCGGACAGGAAACGTTCGCATATCTAGGCTAAAAATTCGGTCGACAATCGTTTTCTTTTCGGTCGGCTTTAATTTTCGCGAATTAAAAATAATATCGGCTTTAAAGGATTTACCGGTATATCGTTTATGCAAAATAAAATAAGGGATTTCATATATAGAACTAAATGTCGCATAACTAAATTTCGGGTCTTATTTCTTAGCTTGAACGGCTAGGTTCATTCTCGTTTTTTTTGTAAGCCGTTCCATGTTGTTAACGTTAAAAAATGGGCAATTGAAGTTGGGTGGTTAAAATGTGTCAAAAACCATCCGGTGAGCTTGTGCATCCGGTGAGCTTGTGTGGGACGTTATAAGAAACGCTAAATCCTGAATAGGTCAGATAATTGGGAAGTACCGGAAGTACCGGACTAGGGTGTTTAACTACCTATCCTTACGACGTGGTAGTATCCTGTCTACTTCGTAATTATTCATTTAAGAGCTGCTAAAATCCCCCCTAATTATCCCTTCATACTTCCACGCTAAACTATATATATATGGTATTCAAAAGCCCCATCGCTGCAACGAGATGAAAACCCACGGCAACGCCCAAATTGTTCAGATAATTCCAGATAGAAGACGGCAGATAAGCTAGAGTTCTCATTGGAGTACGATCGCCTCCTTGGTAATGAAATGAGTGCGAGCGACCACACGGCGGTATAGGGTTTCAACAGGTCATGCCGCGGCCCCTTCCCACGTGCTCAATTGCCGTGTTTGTGATGAGTAAAATTTAGAGCCTGCTGCAAGGAACTCTTGTGACATAAAGCCTATCCATATCTGGATCTAGCGGTCGTCCTCTCGGGGTCGAAGACCGTGTTTTTAAGTCCCGCGGAAGTGTCTTAAGACAATATAAGCTTAGCGTCCAGGGACAAGGTTTCCGTTCTCTCTCGGGAGTCTAGGTATCCCAGGATCGACTCCCAGAATATCTTGCTTGGAAAATCATGTCCGATGCCCCATTCACAATGCCTTAGATATCAAGACTTCTAGGAAGCCGAACTTCTTTCACACCATCTCCATATCCCTTGTCATTCGGCATCCCACATAATGAATGGCATTAGGGCCGAACGCCGGTATCGGCGGGGACTTCTGGTTCTCGGGTGAGCCATCTCCTAGCTACGGGCCGGAGACGGGATGGTAATGCCTCTGCGGCACGGCGTCCCATCGCCAAGGCGGCCGCGGCTGGATAGTGCCGCTTGTCGGAGGTCGATGGCATGACGGCTCAAGGTACCGGTGGGGCTGCATCATGCGGGCCATTCCGAGCACTGCTTCGGCCGGCGATCCGATCGCATGGCCGTGGTTATAACAACACTGGGAGTCACGCTGCCGGCTACAGATACTCTAGCCACTAGCACGATCCGGTTTGTTTCGGCGATGTCCGTGGACATCGATTTACGGAAGCCAGCGCTTCCGGGTAAAGCCATACCTTGCTGTATGCCCAAGGGGCGCTTACCCTCCGTAGAGATGCGGTGGGGCATGGCTACGAACACGAGAGGACCCGGGGTACGCTGAATGTCACGGGAGGAGGGGATTGAGGAGGCGATCGTTGACTAGCTATTACCACAAGCTGGGAGAGGGGGTGGAGAGCAAACACCGACCTGTTGAGTCACAAGTGAATTTCAGCAGCAAAGTTTTTCAACGCCTGTTCCATCCAATGACTCCAGATCGCATTCCTGTCTGATTGCTTGAGAGACCGACACGAATGACTGAATAGCACTAATCAATAAATGACATTTCACCGCCAAAACATACCTCCCGACATGACCTCCCTTAGGGTGACACAGACAAGTTTCGCTTCCCACTCAGGGCCGCTACAGAATAGGACCCTGAGTCCTAGTGATCTGACGCTATGCAGGGCGTTTGTCTATCCGATATTGAGATAATATTCGTTCACTTGGACAAGAACGGCGGTCTGCCCCAGAATGACTATGGAACAGTCATCTTCTGCTTCTAGGCTTCTAGTAAAGCCATATAATATTAAAACTAGCCGCCATAGCTCTCCATTTTGGGAACCAATACAGATTTATTACTAGCGAAAATATCGATAGGCAAGGCCCCATGTTCTTGTATGTGGCACTTCTTAGTTACTCGTCTCCAGACACCTAACGGGCGTAAGAGCCTAGTATACTACACTCTCCTGTCACCAACACGAGAGACAAGACCACTCTCACCATCCGTAAATTCATCACCAACGGATCAGGCGTCTTACCCTCGACGCTGAGATGCCCTTGACTCCCACGGGCCAACAGGTGAAACGAGCGAAGGGAAAGAGCAACAAGCATTCCCCGAAACACCGCAGAGGGACTCCCTCTCCCAAGCCCGACACGTCTACAAACGAGTAGAAAGCAAGTCAGGTAGCGAACCCATGTCCAGCGCCACCACTACCGAGGGCCGGCGCGGGGCGCCGCCGCCGAGGCCGAGACGCGAGATCAACATGGACCACTCGTGGGCGGACCTCTCGAGCGACTCCTCCTCCGGCCGCGGCAGCGCCCGCAGGCGGCGGGGGTGGTTCGCGCGGCTCGTCGAGCGCCTGAGGGCGCGCTTCGGCGGACGCTCCCGGCGGGAGGTCTCCGAGATAGTGACAAGATCCTGATCATCGACCGTAGGAGATCGGGGCTTCGGCGTGCGGTAAATTTCTAGGGGGGCGGAAGAGGGTCCGGCGTTTGAGGCCCGAGGGATGGCAGGGAAATGAACGAGCTTCGGTAACTAAGCGAGAACTAGTTCGGGCGATTCTGGGCGATGTTTTCGCCCGACATGATGGTACTCGATTTACGCTGGCATACCTATGGCGAAGGGCGACTTGTAACTTGCTGGATCGATCGGGAAGTTCGTCTACGCAGCATGCCGTTAGTGGTCTATAGCTGACAGGCCAACAGGGACACAGTCTAACCCGGACAAACGCAAGGAAGCGAAGACAAATGCGGAAGTTATGGGAATGTTTGCAGTAGAGCCCGGGGAAGTTCTATACCAGCACTGACACTCGCGGCTGCTGTAAGTAAGAGTTCGAACGACTGGAACAAGCTATTATGGATATTTATAATGGTTTTTCGAAATTGAAGTAATTGAAAACAAATTTAAAAAATAAATATAACTATCCTAATCCGATTTTATAACAAGCTCGTCAATTTAACCTTAAAAAAAGTTTAAATAGGATTTTAAAAATGCTGATAATAAGTATTAAATTCCCATTAAACCTTGATTTACCTTTTTAATATTTAATTAACAAATATAAAAAATATGAAAATACAGCTTTTATAGGGCTGCGGCCGGTAACCGACCAGGCGTAAACTGTTTTTATTAGTATAAATAACTACTTGGCAGTTGATAGAAAACGTTACATGGAAATAACTTAATATATTTATTTTTCGAAATTTGCTTTATAATTAATTGGCATCTTTTTAAAGGAAACGTAACCGTATATGCAAATTGGATAAAATGATAAATTACTACCTTACTTCCTATGCTTTATTTAATACTTTTCCGTTTCGCAGGTATTTCATTTTAAGGTAACTTTAAATTGCCTAGTGTCGTTTTTATTTACGTTAATTTTTGTCGGAATTTTAAAAGCTTTTCGTTATTTTAAGTAGCCGGATAAATTATCACTTATAATTTTCTGATGTATAATACTTTAATAGCTGGATTTCGAAATTTTTTAATTCCTTATGATTATCCCTTTTCAGTTTCGCCACTAATACCTTTACCGACATGAAATTATTTAATATAATTTACTATTATTCAAAAATTCGATTATTGTTATATTCGGTAATTAAACGGTAACCGAAATTAAAAGGTAAAATCGGTAAATTTAGTAAAAGTTTTGAAAATCGACAATAACGTCGACCACTGTAGATTGTGGAATAATTTATTTCGAATAGATAGTTATAAATAAAACGGTTTTTGTCGAAACTTTTCCGTAGCGGATGATAAGTATTTTGAATTTAAGATTTTGTAATATGTTATATTATTTCGGCTTATATCTTGGTTGGTAATAACTTTAAAAGGTGCCGTAGGAACGATTAAAGTTAAACTTTTTAATTATAAATCTAGCGAAAGCTTATAAAGCTTTTTATATGTTTTTAAGATTTATCTTTAAAGTTTACCATATAAAGTTATTTTCTGCCTTTAAAAACCCTGCTAAACCGTGGCTAACGGGTATAAGATTTATTAGGGCCGAAACTTATCGATAATTACGTATTAGCCGGAATCGGAATAAGGTACGAGATTAAGATATGTAATCTATTTAAATCGTAAAAAACTATTTGAAGAATTATCGTATTCGAAGATATTAAGTATAGTATTTATCGTGGAGATTAATCGTGAAATAATTTCTATATATTAGCTTAGTTTTATTCTCCACGTTGGGACTTATATTTTACCTTGCATAATTATTTGGGAATTACTTTGTCTTGATTTATAATTATTTATTATATTTTTATTATCTTATTTTTTAATAAAGGGTAACGCGATAATTAATAAAAATAAAGCGCGCCGATTGCAAAACAAACTTGAGTTACAAATTGGAGAAACAACCAATCGGAATATAATTTACAGACGATCGGTGAAAATATAAAAATAGGCGAAGAAAGTTACAATAAAGCCTTAACGAATAAAAGATTATTGTTTCCGGGATTTTAAATCCTTTTATATATATAATTAAGATACATTCCGATAACAGGTAATCGAATAGTTAGGAAATGAACGTAATATATTTACTAAGTTCCGGAACTTAAAAACAAGAAAAGTTTAATTTTTCGGTAATACTTAAATCTTAAAAACTATCCGTTAATAAAATAAGTAATGCTCGATTTTATTACGATAATTAACCGAGAAATAAACGATAACGTAGGTTGAAAAAAAATTAAAACTTGATAAATTAATTGAAATATTGTTACAGAAATATAAAGGTAACGAACGAATACCGTATTATAATTATTCGAAGTTTATCAAATATATATTAATTCAGGAAAAGGAAAATTATATAAAGATTATTACTGAAACTTATATGAAATAGTTGAAACAAAATATTTATATTTATATTTAATAGGTTATAGGTTACGTAAAGGTTTTTATTAGAAATATTTAACGATTATACAGCGTTATATTAATTAATTCGATTATAGAAATAGAAATAGCAAACGTATAGATTTTACTAAGAAACGTTACGTAAATCTTAATTTTCTTAATAAAAAATATAAAAAAGAAAACTTCTGTAATTGCAACAATAAGGTAATTAATTACTGTTAAACTTCTATGCAGGATAAAAGGTTTTAGTTTATAAAATTAAATTTGCAAAAAAATTATTTTATAAAATAATCCGCATAATAAGCGTTTTATAGCTAATTATTTATATAAATTATTATTAAGGCTACGAAATATTTTATTGCAAAAAGACGTTAAGATGGAATATATTAATAACGTAACAAATCAAATAAAACGTTATTACGACGTTTAAAAATATAAAAAAAAAACCTATTGTTTTTTATTAAGGATGTTAAGAGAAATAAGCAATGTTATTTTAACATTTTCAAGATAAAAAGGTTTAAAGATAAGAATCGATTAGTAACGTTACGTAATAATAATAGAGACTGTAAGTGTTCTTATATTCGGAAACCGGATAACCGCCGATTTAATTCCGATTAAAGCAAGTGTATACGATTAAATACTTTTAATTTTAATAAAAGTTTATTTAAGTATTTTAATTATAAAAAGCCGGGTTATAAGAATATATTGTGAGTTTAAAAGAGATACGAAAATATTGTTTTTCCGGTTAAACAGAAAATAATTTCCGAAAACCGTATAAAACGTTATAATATACGACGATAAATTAGATCATGTTTTAAACGTAAACCTAAAAAAAAAGCCGGAATAAACGTTTACGTTTACTTTACTCTGGCTAATAATTATAAAACGGTTGGAATAAAGCCACTTTTTGAAAGGAAAGTATTTATTAAAAGAAATATAGATATTGGAATATAAGTAAATATTATAAACAAAGAATTAATAAAAAAGTTTAACTCTTAATTAATTTCTATAAATATTCCGGGTCTTACCGGCGTTAACAGCGCGTATATTAAGTATTATAAGGCTTACGATATCCTTGTTAGTATAATTAATAACGGTAAAATTAAACGAGAATTTAAATAAATTTACTTTATAATTCGTTGTAACCGGACGGTACTTCATTTTTCATAACACAGGTTAAAAATAAACATATTAAGGATTTTATTAAATAGTTACCTATTAATGGTTATATAGGCCGTTAGAAGAAATTAATAAGTAAAGGATTCGTAAACCTAACATATTATATAAACGAGCGGTATATATATACGAGCGGTCTACTTCTCTTAATACTTTAATTATTTAACTTTAATTACTTAATTTTTAACAACAATAATATGGAACGATTTATAAAAAAACGAAAATAAACCTAGCCGTTTAGATTAAAAGGAAATATCCAAAACTTAGTTATAAAATGCTAGATTCCATTTACGATATTTTATACATTACCTTAAAAGCGCGAATTAATAGTAAACGCGCCTAAATTAATATTATTCTTAATTCGCGAAAGTTAATTCCAACCGAAAAGAAAGTAATTGTCGAAAAATTACTTAATCTAAATATGCGAGCATTTTCTGTCCGGCTTTAGCATGTTGAAATATAGCAAATTTATTGCTTGTTTAACGTGTTATGATACGTATCGGGGTTAATTAGGTGTCGAATTTTATTCGATAGCAAAAAGAATTTAAAACGCGTTTAAATCGAAAAATCGATTATTAAAATATATTATGCGAAAGTCCGAATATATTTCGTAAGTGGTTTAAATTAATTCGGGTTATATTTGCAAAATACGATATCGTAAAAAAAAGTATTTATAATTTCGATACAACAGGTTTTTTAATAAAGCTTTTAATAATATGCGGTATAATAATTATAAATAACGAAAAACGTAAAGCATTTAAATAAACGCAATAAAATAATTAAGAATAAATTACAGTTATATAAGTTATTAATTATTTTGATAAAAGAAACTTGCTTTAAACTTTAATATCGCGATAATTTATTACTAACCGAATAAAAAATTAAAATTAGTTATAATAATTAAATAACGAACGAATTAAGTTTAAAATAAATTTAACATTTCGAAAAATATATTTAAACGCCTACGAAAAAAACGAAACTTTTTTTTTATTTCTAACGGTTACAAAAGTTATTATTCGATGAAGTTCGAAAAATATTAAGTAAATAACGATATTATTACGTTTTGTATACCTTTTTATTTCCTTTATTAACTTTAACCTTTCGACGTATTTTGTTTTTCCGTTTTAAAGTACGCATATACGTTTTATATCAAGAGTTTAATACGACGTTATTATATTTATATCGCGAAAAAAGATTTTTTTTGCCGGCTTTTATAACGCGTTTAAAGTTGCCGTAACGTCCGATAATATCAAATCCGGATTTGTAAAAACTTGACTTATTTTATTTGATTATAATAACGCTTTTTCCGAATTAGAAATTCCTTAATTGTACTTACGCCGAGTATTTCGTTATTTATTTCCGCCGGTTTTAGTTTTTTGCTTTTTACGAAAGTTTTCAAAAAGATATATAAAATAACGGAACAAAAACGTTATTTGCAAAGAAAAATCAAGAATTACCAGGGTAGCTTGCGGACAAAAATGATTAAATCGGTTAATCTTTTAACCAAAAATAACTTGTGATTTTTGTACGAAATTACTTTTTTTTCGAAAAGTAACTGTCTAATTACGCGAAACAAATTATCTTTTTAATAAACGCCGAAAAATTAGAAACAAACGTCTTCAAAAAGAAAAAACACTTATTATATAAAAAGAACAAGTTTTTTTAGCTGAAAAAAAGGGGGAGTCAAAAATACCAACTAATAGCAGATAAAAGTAATCGTCGCAAAAGGGTTGAAACGAAAGAACGGAAATATGGCGTTTGCGGCAAGCCCGGACATAATGCGCGTATTTATAAAGAAGCTGTAAATACGTTTAGGAAAAAAAGATCCGATTAGTTTGAATTAATTTTTGGCGTTGTGGTTATTATATATAGGTTTGTTATTACGGAATGCTAAAATTTGTACCGTTCGCTTATATGATACGTTAGCTGATAAGTTAGATATTCTAAATTAGGGAAATAGCTGAAAGAAAAAATAGCCAATTTTTCTATATACCTGGACAACTTCCAGCAAGTATATTCCGGAAAAGCAACGAAAGAACCTTTTCAGTTATTAAAAGCAAAGTATGCAATAAACTTAATTTTATAGAAAACATTATTATTTAGCCTAATCTATTTAATTTCAAAAACTTAAGAGAAAGTATTCGAAGATTACATCTGAAAAAACTTAAAATTAAGTCGGATAAGTTACTTACAGACAGATATAAAGATATTAATATTATTCGTACTTAAAAAAACGATAATTTCCAATTATATGTTAATTATAAAGAATTAAACCTAGTGATAGTAAAAACCCGATATGTTTTATTTCTCGTTTTAAAAATAATAAACCGTTTAAAGGTAATTAAAGTATTTTTAAAAGTCGATCTTAAAGATAATTTTTATTTCATTAGAATTAAAAAAGAATTAATAAAAAACTTGTTTCCGAATACGTTACGAGTAATTCGAATAAACGGTTATACCGTTTGGCCTTATTTACGCGCCGATTATGTTTTAAACTTATATATAAAGTATTAACTGATTTAATTAACTATATTGATATAATATATTTAAACGATATAATTATTTATTAGCTTACGAGAAAAACTGTGCGAAATATTTTTAATTGGTTTAAGAACAGTTTTTCTAATAGTATTTATTTGCCAAAATATTGATATATAAAGTTTTTAATTTTTTAAAATTTATAATTAACACCGATAATCTGGAAATGGACCGCCGACAGGTCGACGTTATCGAAATATAATTAGAACCAAATCGACTTACGGTATTTAAATATTTTTTAAGTTTCGTAAACTTATATCGCATGTTTATAGTTTATTATTCATATATTACAGATCTTTTTTTTAGATTATTAAAAAGGGCATAATATTAAAGCAAAACATCAAAGGTTTATTAACTTAAAGAATTTAATAAGATATTTCGGAAATTAAAAACCCCTTTTTAATTAGCGATTATTTTCCGATATCAAAATGATTCCAAAAATATTAAAGTTAACACAATCGTGTTAATAAAAGCTATATTTGGAATATTGTTAAAAAAATAGAAAGTATTAATACTCGATTATATAATAATAGGGTAAATTTAAACTAGCTGCACGAAAATAAGTTATAAGGTAATAAACTTTTTAGTAATTATTAAAAGCTTAGAATATTAACGTTGATATTTCCAAAATACGGAAAAAAGTCTCTTAGTAATTACCGATTATATAACGTTAATATATATCCTAGTATATCTTTTATACTATCCCGAGTTATACGATTTAATTTAAATCTTAATAACGTATATTATATTAGACCCAGTTCAAAGCTAGGTCTATTAGCTGCGTAAATAACTTAGCTACCGTATCTTATAAGCTTTTCTAGAACGTTGTAATATATATTATTTTTTAAATATTATATATAATTATAATAACTTTTAATTCATTTGGAAATAAAGTTATTCAGTATTAGCGTAATTTATTATATAGGGTCGGAGGTTAATACCTTTGTAGTATGATACAGCTTTTATAGTATAATCGCAAGATGGCAGATGTTAGATATAGGGAATACCAATTTCGTTATTTTACTTAATTAATTACGTAGCTTTTTAATACGCGTATTGCTTTTATATAACTTAATAACGGAATAATTATCCTTTAATTAAAATGTAACCTTTTGTAAATAAAGCGCTTTAGCATACTTAACTAGTTACTATACTCTTTTAATGCTTTAAAAGATTTAAGGCGTTAATCGTTATTTTTTATTACTTTTTAAAGATATAACTTTTTATTCCATATTTTCTCCGGTAATTATATTTTGTGAATTAACTAATTCTTTATCAAAAATCGCTTTTAAAGTTCTTTTCTGCAAATTTAAAGTTTCTGTAATATTTACTAATCTTAGTTACTTGTTAAAGTGCGTAAACGGTTTTCATAATAAGATTTCAATTAGTTCATTAACTAATATATCGTTTATAAATGTATAATATATTTTAATTCTTTTTTTACTTTTTTTGTAATTAATAGTAATATATATTTACGTACTGTAGCTTTGTGTTTAAAAAGGTAACGTCGGTTAATAAACGGTATAATCTGTTAATTATTGTATTATAAATTTAACTGTCCAGTTTTAAAGCCGAGCACCAAAAGTTGGTAACTACAAAAGATCGTTTGGATTTATAGGAACGTTTTGCCGAAGAAGAATTATTACGGGTGCAACAAAGTTTTAACAATTTTTAAAAGCACTTTTAGAAGTTATTTAATCGTTTAGCCTGTTTTTGGAATTAAAAACAAAATTTTAAGTAAACGAGGTATTGAATTACTGCGTAAGGGAATTCAAGGTACGGAAGTTATGGAAGAATTTAAGCGTTTGGAAAAGAATAGCAACAGTTAAAAGCCGCCGTTGTTGTAGCTACGTTGGTTGCGGCCTTAAGTTCGGCTAACTGGTTTAATGTCAAGCCTATCGACTGGTCCGCTATTAGCTGGGATACGTCCCTTATTGCTGGTAAAAATCCTTCAACAGGCGCTGGGTATTCATAAAGTTTTTAACGGGTTTTTAGGTGTTTTCGGAGTTTAGGTAGTTTTTCTATTTAACCAAATATTCGGTAAATCTATTCTTTTTACGTATATCTAGAACCTTTTTTATTTCGTATACCGGTACGTCTTTTTCTGCCTTAGCTTTTCGTTTTGTACTAACTTTTATTATCTTTATTGCTAACTTAAATAAGGAAATATGAAAAACTAAATAAAGTCCAGCTTTCGAAAGTAGCTCCAATTCGTAGCTATTTTCTAAAATTTTCTTAATAACCTTATATGGGCCGATATATTTAAAATCGAACTTTTAATTTAGGCGTTTAGTTTTGATGTTTTTGGTAGCTAGGTAAACCATGTCTCCCTTTAAAAAGGTTAATCCCTTTAACCTTTTTTGGTTATAATACTTCTTTATTTGCTTACGTATAAATTCAAATTCTGTTTTTATTTTTACGTATAACTGCCTAAGTTATTTTAATGTTAAAATAATTTTGGCGTTAACTGGACCGTTATCGCGTATCTTTTTAGAGATCTTTAATATAAAACTAATATTAACATTTACTAGGGTTGTTTTAATATTTTTATAATAACTGGTATTGTAAGCCAACTAAGTTATTAGTAATTTCTTAACCTAATTATTCTGTTCGTAATTAACATAACATCGTAAATAAGTTTCGAAAATCTAATTTAACCGTTCTATCTATCCGTCTATCTAGGGTTTAAACGCACTGGGTAACTTGTAGTTTAGGCCAATTTGTGCCATAAGGCCTTGCTAAAATTTAAAATAAACGTAATACCTTTATCTAAAATAATTTTTGCTAGTAATCTATATATACTAAAGATATATCGGAAAAGGATATATGCTATTTGTTTTGTATTTATATCTTTATTATATAGTAAGAAGTATAAAAGCTTTATAAATCGGTTTACGATAACGACAATATTGTTATAATATATTCTTGTTACTGTATCTTTGGATAAGGATAATTTGGTAATGAAATCTATAATAATCAAAACCTATAGTTGCTATAAAACTGGAAATAATTACAGTTTTCCATATAGTTTGTGCCGTAAAGCCTTGGTTTTGGCGCAAACGTTACATTCTCGTCTAACTTTCTATATCTTTATCTTTATTTTAAGAAGGTAATAAATGCGTTATAGTCGTTTTAGGGTTTTGTAAATCCTTAGATACCTATAAAATAAATGTTAATATACGTTCTATACTAAGCTTTATTAATATTTTTCTAAAATCTGGATCTTATCCGTTTTCTAATCGTCGGGTAGGCTGTCGTTATACTGTTAAATTCTCTGGTATACATCAAAAGGTACTACCTTAATTGTTACAATTTGTTGTAATTTCAAATATTCCTTTAAAGTAATATCGAAAATCCTATAGTTAACCTTAACCAACCTTTTATTAAAGTCAAGTTATTTGTTGCAAATATCCGCTTTGCCGTTTTCGGATTTTTTCTAGTAAATGATAACGAAGTCGTATTCTGTTAACTCCTTTATATAACGTAATTGTTATCCTGTAAGTTTTCGTATAATACTAAAACGGGTAAAGCTTTTGTAATCCGTATAAATCTTAATTTAATAAAGGTTTCCTTTAAGTATATACCTAAATTTTCGAAAGGCCTTAACGATAATTAAAAATTCTTTATCGGAAATAGCATAATTTAATTTTGTTCTTTTTAACTTGTAAAAATAAAAAGCAATCGAGTGGAATATTTCATAATTGTTTAGGTATCCGATTATTACGCTAACGCGTAATCCGAAAAGTCGGTTTTTAACTTAATTAAACGTTTTAAATCGTATACAATTAATACTAGTTTACTAATAATCGCATTTTTAATTTATTAAAAAGCCTTTTTTATTTTTATTATTTACTAAAACTTAATTTTGTTGTAGTTAAATTCGACAATGATATTGTAATTTTATTAAAATATCTAATAAATCTTTTATAATAATTGGCGAATCCGATAAAGGCCTAAATCTTTATAACAATAATAGACACAAGTTATTCGACAATTGCTGCAACCTTTTTGGGGTTTATTTTAATATATCCTGGGATCATAATATGTCCTAGCTATTTTTTTTTGCATTGATTAATTGATTGGCGCTTTATAAAGCTTAAAGAACTTAATAAACGTATCCTGTATGTGCTTTTTTGATTTCGAAAAAATTAGAATGTTATCTTGATAGTATATAACGAAAATGTCCAGGTATTTTCGGAATACGTAATTAACTATTTGTTAAAAGGTTGTTAATACGTTCGTAAATTTTATTAATATAATCAAATATTCGTATAGTTCGTATTTCGTTTTGAAAACCGTTTTTTATTTGTATCTTAACTTAATTTGAATTAGATTATATTCGTTTTTAAAGTTTAAAGCGGTAAAACATTTAGTTCCCTATAAACGATTCTTTGTTTCGGTAATTAGCAGTAAGGATATCTTGTTTTTAATAATAATGGTATTAAAATATCGATAATTTATTACTAATCGTAATTTGCCTTTTTCTTTAGTACGAAAAATATAGGATATGCGGCTAAAAACGTAAATCGTCGAATCTATCTTTTTTGCAATCTATCTTTCAGGTATTTTCGTAAAATATAAAACTTTATTTCGTTTAAATTATAAATGGGATATAACTTAAGAAAGGTGCCTTTTGTAAAAACTATCTTATGGTTTCATTCGTTATATTTCAATAGCTTCGTTTAAAGCTTCTTTTAACATAGTTGCTTATATTTACGAAAATAATATATTAACCATGTTTTCTTTAAGCTTTTCGGGCTGATATTTTAGGATTTCGTTTATATCGTATAACTATACCTGGATAATAATTTTGATACGTCGAATACGTTTATTATGCTCTTTATCTTTCCTATATTTCGTCTTTTTAAGTAGTAAGATTTCCGTCGCATTCTTATGCCTACATTTGTCGTTTTTTATTGTTAATCGAATATAAAGATTTCGTTCGTTTTTCTTATTTGTCGATGGGATGTAAAGTAAATTTCACTTGATTAATATTTCAATCGATTAAAAGGTTATAGCGATATAACCATGGTTTTCTTAAAATCATATCGTAATTTCTTAACGGAACGATATCGAAATTAACCGTTTAAATTCGTTTTTAAATAAAAATTTCGAAATAATTAATTTCGCATATAATTTTCCCGTTATCGTAAACAAATACTTAATCTTCGAAGTTTTAAGCAATATAAAGGTTTCTTTTATCCTTCTATAACAATTGAAACTAATTTATCAATGTCGGAATAATGTAATTAACGTCTAAAGCTTCGTAATCTATAATTACAATATACCAATATATCCCAATTCGTATTTTCAAGGTAATAAAGTCGTTATTAGCTCCTGTTATCGTACTCAAAGCCATTCTGAGAAATTCTTATTGCCGTTTCCGGCTTTTGCCATTTTAAAGCTTTTTTTGTAAATAACGTCCCTTTTCTAAGAACTTTATAAACTGTTAAACTTATTTCGTAAGTTACTTACATAGCTTCTGTACTTACCTTAATTAGCCTTTTTAACGGCGTAACTAAACTTCAAATTAAAAAAGAATCTTTTTTTTGTTAATATAACCGATTTACTAAATCGCAAATATCATCTTCCAGCCCTTTAATAACCTCCTATCCCGCCTGAAAGGTCGGTTAATTTAGACTGGAAAATTTTGCTAACTTTTTTGGCATTATTTTCGTTTTTAAAGGTCCGTCTTAAATACTAACTAAAACTAAATCTCGGTAGTAACTTTCTGGTAATACTTATTAACAAACATCTGGATTAATTCTTTTTCGATTTAATAATCGTATTATTTAACATAATACCTAATGTCACTTTAAAAATATCTCTCGCCGTTAAGTTATGTTAATACTAGTATTATGTTTTTAACTTTTTCTTATATAATAAAAACTTTCAATTCTCGGTACCACTAGTAGTTTTCTTAATTATATCCCGTCCGGGTATAAAAATCAAAGCCTTTTTCCTATATACGTGTAATTCGTTTATAAATTCGTTATTTCTTTTTAGGTAAAAAAGATACTAGGATAAATTGCAATTAGTGGGGTAAAAACCCGCATACCGGGTCTTTTAAACCTATCGTTCCACTGCTACCTATTAAAAAATCTTGGCCGCTTTTAATCCCTATCGAACTTTTTTCTTTTCGTCGTTATTAGGAATATAAATTATATTAACTTATCTGCTACCGTTTTAAGCCTTTAATAATCCTTCGGGTATTAGTATCTAATATACTTTCTTATCGGTTTTTTGTAATATCTTACATCGTCGAGCAATATATTCCATTTCGCTATAATTAGAATACTATACCTAGCTTATATTTCGTTGTTAAATAATACCAAATTTCATAAGCCTTAAAGCTGTTCCATAAAAAATAAAAAGTGTTTCGCACTTTTTTTCTTAATTAATATTAAAATATCTAACCCGTAAAATAAAATATCTTCTTTTTTTATTTGTTTTTTAAATTGCCGGTTATCCATTTTCACTATTTCTATAATATATTTATCAACTATCATAAATTGTAAAAACTTCATAATTTCATTTTTAACGTTTTCCTTTGAACTATTATAAAATATATTGATTAAAGTATTGTTTCTATCATCCGTCCACCTTACTATTGCTATAAAATTCCTAAATTCCATAGCATACTTAAAAGCTAATCTCTTTAACGTAATTAAATGATTTATTAAACTGCAATTCGTTCTTTATCTGGGGTTTCGAAATTAACGTAATTAAAAAAAACCCTTCCGAATAATTTCCTTTTAATTCAACTCCCAGTTTTCCAAAAAGTCCCTTATAATAAATTCAAACTAATTAAAGACATCTCTTTCCAAAAAAGCCGCAGCAACAAAAATCTGGTTTGCCAGGTTAATAAATCCTTCAAAACGAAAATAAACCCGAGCTTAAGTTAAAAAACCTTAAACGTTCCTTTTTCCGTTATAAAGCTAAGGTTTTTTAAGGTTTATTTTGCGAAAATCTATTTACTAAACTATTACTAGTTTGTTAATAAGTTACTAAATAATAACTTCGAACTTTTTAATTTGATCTTAAAATTATTAAACCGTAAGCTTAAAAATAATTATTGTTTATATATTAATTAATATATAAACAATTCGAATATTACTTAAAATCTAACTGTTATTTAAAATTATAAAAAGTAACGAACGTATATATCCTTTTTCTGGCTTAAGGTATTTAAACTGACTCAAACCTTATTTCGCTGGCCGGATTTCCTTACGCCCCCTTAAGCCCTTTTAAGCCATCTTCTCAGCTTAACCGGCTTAAGCTGCGAAGCCCTTTTAAAGCCAATAAAACCCTTTAAGCCCTTTAAACCCATTACGTGACCTGCTCCCCACTTGTCGGAAACAATTCCTGTTTTTCCGACCGTGATGTAGGAAGCTAAGCCCTTTGGGCTATAACATCAGGCTGGAAAGGCGAGGGTAGGCTTTGCGCTAGGTACCTACGGGTACCCACCCATCCACCCATACGCGTATCTAGGTATCCGTAGGTAAGCTTGGTATTTTTAAAAATTACCTATCTACGGATATCTAAAAATTTAAATAATGTTAAAACATAACAGATGAAAATATTTCTTACTATAATAATAAATCTATAAATAAAAACATATTAATTTATATATTAATCATGTTATAACATAAATTAAACAAGATTGATTACAAATTATAAATTTATGCAGAAACCTATTTATATATTAATTTGCGTATTAATTCGTATTTCTTTTCGTTTGTATTTAATGGTAGCGGAAATACCTTTAAAAATTCGCTTTCGTTTTTAATTACAGTTAATTTATAAAGCACATCCGGGTTTTAATTAAAATTTGCTATTTTTAACGGTAATTTAATTACAAATAACGTCTGCTTTAACTTATAACGGCGGCGTTATATTTTACATATTCGTTTATTATAATAAGCTTTTTTAAGTTATTCCTAAAATACGGTTTCCTATTACGCTTAAACGTCTTTTTCGATATTTTTATAGGTTTACTTTAAAACGTTATATACCTTAAGAGATTAGTCTAACTAACCGGTATTATAATTATAATTACGTTATATATAAACAGTAAATCTTTTTATATTAAAATAATTCCCTTACCGTAAATATAGTATAAATTGGTCTTTATAAGCGATTAATACGTCGAATAATACACAAATCGAAAACGCTAACATACGGGTAAATAATGTAACTAATGTTAACTCGGTTACTTCTCAAAAGGTATTTATAACTAACTGTTAAAAGCGAAAATCCGTTCCTCTTATTTCGTAAATAGTTTAACGTATAAGACGGCAAAACGGCGCTTTAAAAACAAATACTCTGGTATCTTTTTAATAACGCTTAATATTTCGAAATATAGTGCTTAGAAAGAGTAAATAAATATTAATTAACAAAATATAAAGTGCTTACTACCGGGCCTCCATCTTCTGGCCTTTTTGATTTAGCTATTTATAGCTACGAGAAGTTTCTTGATTACGGCTTTTGTTAACTAGCTAGGTATGCCTAAGCACCCTAACTGAAAAAGGCTACGCTTTGATCGGAGGATATATGTTCTGTTGCTAGGCTACATAAAAGCAATATCGATGCGAAATACTTGCATAATTAGCTGAATATAACAAGGTAACTAACAGTCGTGATATCTAATAATTAAAAGTTTTATTAACTTAATTCGAATAATTATGTATTAATGAGCGGTTGTTAAGACGATATAGGCTATGAATTAGTAGCAATTATTTTAATATACTTTAATAATAACAATAGTAACCGTGTCGACGACGTCCTTCGTTATTTACAAAGAATTTAACTAATATAACCGTTTTAAAGGCAATTCTAATCGAAAACGTATACGTTCAATATTTGGGATTCTATCGATCCTAATTAGTTATTTTCGTAACCTGTTAAACATGTAAAACCCGACATAGTTTCCTATTCGAAAAGACGAATTTGCTATACGTCGCGGATTAATACCTTATTTTTATTTTTATTTTTAAAATAAATAACCGAAAAGTCGACATTATAAGGTAGTTAATAAATACGGTTAAAATAACGACTAAAATAAATAAGCTTGCAATTAAGACTTTACGGCATATAGCTATAAGAAGTCTTTTTCGAAAAGACGTAACCGTATATATATTTGGATAAAATAATAGATTGCTACCTTAACTCCTAGCTTCATTAACCTCTTTCCGTCTCGCAGGTGTCTCACTCTAACGCGACTCCAGACTGCCTAGTGCCGCCTTTATCTACGTCGATTCCTTTCGGAATTTTGGAAATGCCTTGTAATTTTAAACAGCCGAACAAACTAACGCTTATAATCCTTTAACGTATAATGTTCTAACAGCTGGATTTTGGAATTATTCAACTTATTATCCTTATTATCCTTATCCCCCTGTATCTTCGCCAGCAATCTTTTCGTTAAATCGAAATTATTTATAATAAATTCGTAAGAAAATAATTTTTTTATCGAAAATAACGTGGTATCCAAAAATTAAAAGGCGCAGTCGATTTCGTTTGGACTAGTTTTCCAAATCGATAATTAGGTTAACAGCTTTAGATTATGCGGTAATTTTTCTTGAATAAATTAGCGTAAACGGGACGGTTTTTATTAAAACCTTCCCGTTCTAGATAACTAGCATTTCGTATTCGTATAGCATGTTATATTATTTCGGCTCGTATCTTAATTAATAAAAACTTAAAAAAACCGTAAAAACGATCGAGGTTAAATTTTCTAGTCGTGAAACTGGCGAGGGTTTGCAAAGCTTTTTATGCGCTTTTAAGGTTTATCTTTAAGGTTTACTATATAAAACTATTTTCTCCAGCAGGTATAAGATTTACCAGGGCCGAAGCTTGTCGGCAACTACCAGTCGGAATCGGAATGACGTACGAGAATAAAGTATGCAATTTATCCAAACCGTAAAAAACTATTTGAAGAGTTATCGTATTTGAAAATACTGGGTATAGTATTTATCGTGAAAATTAATCGTTGCATGATTTCTGTATATTGGCTTAGCCTTGTTTTCCAGGCTTGGACCTATATAGTTACCCTGCATAACTATAAGAAGTGCAAGTACAACATTTTCCGAAAAGATATTAAGAATTTTACGAATATATCCTGGAGTTTCTATTTCTAGGAATTAAAAAAACGAATTTCTCTTAAGAAAAACCTTCTGAGAGTAATATATTAAAATAGCCGAATTGGGTAAGGTATATAGTAATAGACTTCTGATTAATACTTTACAAAAATACCGAAAAAGGCTGAAATAAGCTTCGAAATTAAATAAGCAGTTAAAACGGATAAATTATGAAATAACAAAAGATAATGGCTTAAAAATAGCGATATGACGTTTTAAAGACGAGAATAACAGTTATACGGGTTAACGATTTATATATAGCTTTAGTTTTTATGGTAAAACCTGTATAATTATTTTCCAGATAATAAAAAAAGCCGAAATCGACAGCGGAACAATTAGTTATTAAAAGGTAGCGGTTAATCTTCTGGGTCACTGGATTAAAAAATATTTTTCTTTTATATTACGAAATATTAACGTAGCGTTTTTAACTTTTAACAAGAATTTTATAAATCCTGTTAATTATGATAAATCTAAGTACAGAAGCTTAATAAGCGTTAACCGCGAGGTAAATTTCCTGGATAAGAATTAAAACGAAATAGCTGTAAAGGTTTCAATACGAATAGGAGCATTAATAAACTAAAACGTAAGAAATTAAACTTTTAAGATATACGGTATAAGACGTATTTAAACCTTTATTATAGGTTGTTTTGATGTTATTATCTATTTTCTAATGCAACATAACAATTAGGTCCAAGCCTTCTTTCCAGGCTGAGCCAATATACAGAAAATCATTCCACGATATAATCTCCACGATAGATACTATACCCAGTATCTTCGAACACGATAACTCTTCAAACGGTTTTCACAGTTAGGATAGATTGCACACCGCAGTCCCGTGCCTTACTCCGAATCTATTTTCTAATAAGGTTTTAATTACCTTTCGTTTTAATAACGATATAGTAAAGTTAGTTTATTAACGAATTAGCTTTGATTCGAATTTAAAGAGAAAAGTAACCGTTTGTTAAAAATTATAAACAACGTAATTAAGAGCGATTATTATTTAAAGGAAGTAAAAATAATCATGTCGTACTTTTTGATTATTGAAAAACGGGACGTTATAATTGTAGCGTTTTATCTTTTATAGAATTTGGCCATTTTGGATATAGGATTCATACTATACGTTTTTAACTTTAAATTAACTGTATAAAACCACGAGATATATGTAAATAACAGCTTCGTTCCGATTAGAAGTTACGGAAAGGTTAATATGTTGTTTCGAAGTTTTAGCAATACGAAAGCGTTACGTTTACATAACGTAACCTATTACGAAAAGTTCGCTTATAACTTAATATTATATCGATAATTTAAAAGAAAACTTATTAGAAAAATAACCGAAGAACTAATAAGTATATTTGAAATGAGTATAATTAAGTTATAATTACGTTAACAGATAAATTTAATTAATTTGTTATCGAAAGTATTAATATAATTATATTTTACCTATTTTTAATTACTAATATAAGATATATTAAATTAAAAATAACGAAACCATCGCGGACAAGTAACGGTATTTTATATTATATGCAGTTAGGTTATCTAGGCTTTAAAATAATTGTTTAGTTGTAATTTGATACTAACAGAATCCGATTAAAGGATTTTGTAACTATTAAAGGCGAAGTATTAGGTAAAACGAAAAGTAAAAAGTAAATATACTATAAGTCTAAAAAGGAAGCATTTTAATTAACACAAGAAATTGTCATTAACTTTACTAAATACGAAAAGAACCTTAGAAAATATAAATAAGTTATATTTATTACCGTCACATATTTAGGCTTTATTTGGAATATCTACCTTAAGAACAGAAAGCAAGATATGTTAATTATTACTTCCTGGTATATATTAGACGTTTTAAAAACTAAAATAAAATCTTTTCATAAGTAATTGCATACGATAACGAAATCCTAAAAAATCACCTATTTTGAAATATTTTCTCATCGCTTCCTTTTAATATTAAACTTAAGGCTTTAATACCGTATAGCCAAACTTTAAACGGGGTACGGGACGTTTAAAAGGTATAATTAAGAAAAAACGATTATATAACGAAATTATGTTAAGTTATCTACGTTTTTAATTGTATATATCTTTAAATCTGCAATATACCTATATAACTGTATCCCTAAATATGTCATTTGGGAACAGACTTTAGAGAAAATTTATTATATTTACCCAACATACAAGAACAGTAATACAATACTTAATTACAAGCTTTAACAGGCCTATTTGCGAATTTACAGCTATATGGCTTACGTTATAATAACCGCTACTAAAAATCTTTTTTTAAAAGTTAAATTCCGAAACGAAAATAGGTTTCTGTGTTGGTTACCGATTAAGAAAGATTTACTAAATTTAAACCTTTTTAACGACCAAAGTTATTATTATTCAAAACGTATAATTTAACAGAAAAAGCTACTTTTTCAAGTAATATTAAAAATCTAAAAGATAGCCTCCTTTACGTTACCGACAACGAACTATAGAACTTATTTTAACAACTCCACGTACTTAAATAAGCCAATAACTACCTTATATATATATATTAAAGAAGATAAAAACCTAAATGGAATAATTTAGTTACCGGCCAAACGAAAGAAATCCAGAATAATATGAACGTCCAAAAAACATACGGAATAAAGGAAATAAAACTGGACGATTAACTTATTACATTAATACAATGGATAATTAGCCGATAAGCTGCGGAAGTTTAAAAAAATAAAAACCCGAAATACGCGTTACTTTAATCTAAAAGGTTATATTTATTAAAAATAAACATAAAAGGAAAAATATTACCAAGGTTGAAAAGCCGGGTATACAAATAAAATCTACTATTACCGCCGCAAAATCATAAAGAACTAAATATATACCCGTTAAAAGAGTTATTTATTAAAGCCGAAAAGGTTATATATAAAGTTATAAGAATATATGATTTTGACAAGCCGTCGATAAGTCTGTTATTAAAAAGAAATAGGTTTTAAAATATATGTAGATATATATTTATAACTTTAGTAAGTATAGCTGGTTAGAAAAATGTAAAATTGGTTTTATTTTACGAAGTAATTAACACGTTAAACCGTTTATAGCGATATCTACGTATTAATTGTAATCGGAAAATCCTTTAAAACCATAATAATTACTATAGCTAAGTTTCACTTAAAATTCAAGTAATACAACGTTATAGATACCTTCTTTAACGCGAATTTACCATATGAAATATATATAAAACCATCTTTAAAATACCTCTAACATAACAGGATATTCTTTATTAGGAAGGTTTTATACGGCTTGAAAAAATCGCCGTTTGTTTTAACAAAAGGACTTTATTAGTACGTTTAAAAATTTGGAACTTAGTACCGTTTTTTATAAGTTTTGGTATTTTTTTCGTTAAGGGATACTTATCTTCTTTTACACCGACGATATAGTCGTTATGTATAGCAAAAAGAATTAAGCTTTTATCGGTCAGTTAATTTAATAAATACAAAACCGGTACAATTTTATAAAAAAGGATTTATAATAGTTCTTAACTATCGAACTAATTAAAAATAAGATTAACCGGGACGTTTAGTTATCCTAATTCGAATTTATAAATAAACTAATTAATTTAATACTTAACAAAGTTTAAATAACTTTCTAAAACTGCTAATAACGAACGTTAAGTTATTACCAAACCTTAATTTAACTTATCCAGGTTTTGTTAACAAATATCAAAAAGGAAATCGGTTAACGTCCCACATAAGCTCACCGGATGCACAAGCTCACCGGATGGTTTTTGGCACGTCGCGACAACAAATTCAAATTGATCAACCACAACATATCAAATTAATTCAATCTAATCAGATTCTTTTTCGCTAGACGTATCTACAGCTTCTTTACAAGTACGCGCATTATGTCCGGGCTTGCCGCAGACGCCACACTTCCGTTCCTTGGTTTCAACCCTCTTGCGACGACCCCCTCCAGTTGCTGTTAGCTGCATTTTTTCACCACCCTTTTTTTTTGGGGCCAAAAAAACTTGTCCTTTTTGTATAATAAGTATTCCTCCTTTTTGAAAACGTTTATTTTTAATCCTCCAACATTTGCTTAAAATATAGTTCGTTTCGCGTAATTAGGCATTTTTTTCCCGAAGAAAAACAACTTCGTACAAAAGTAATAAGTTATTTTTTGTTAAAAAACCAGCCGATTTAACGACTTTTATTAACGAATTACCTTAATAATTTCGAATCTTTTTTTATAAGTAACGTTCTTGCTTTATTATTTTCTTAATATTCCTAAAGGTTTTTGCGGGCGGGGAACGAATCGAACCGGCGGAGGTCAGCGGGAAGACGGTTGGCGTAGGCACAACTAAAGGAACTTCTAATTCGGAAAAAACCTTATTAAGATCAAATAAAATAAAACCAGCTTTTGCAAATCTAGATTTGATATTATCGGACGTTATAATAGTTTTAAACGCGTCGTAAAAGCCGGCGAAAAAATCTTTTTTAATAATATAAATATAATAACGTCATATTAAGTCTTTGATATACCGCAAATAAGCGCATTTTAAAACAGAAAAACAAGATACGTTAAAAGGTTAAAGCCGATACGAAAAATGCGCGGGTATATAAAATATAATAATGTTATGGTTCGCACAATATTCTTCGAATTCCATCGAATAATGGCTTTCGTAGCCGTTAAAAATAAAAAGACATTTTGAACCTTTCGTACGCGTCCGAATATATTTATCGAAATACTAAATCCATTTTAAACTTAATTCGTTTGTTATCCAGTTATTATAGCTTATACCGAGCTTTCAATTAGCTGGTAATAAGTTGTTACGGTACCAGGACCCAAGGTGATTTTTCCCCGTTATAATAATAAATAGCGGTACAGCCCAACTTTAGGAATTAACAGCCTGGATAACCGTAACCCATTCTTTATTCCCTTGTTACGTTTATCTAGGTTTTCCACGTTTTTTAATACTGGTAATTACCATGCCCGCCGCCATAAAAAACCCCATTAAAAATTCTGTTTTGTCGAAGTTATAAATATCTTTTTTTACGATACCGTATTTTACGATAATAACCCGAATAAGCTCAAACCATTTGCGAAATATTTCTGGATTTTCGCATAAGACCCGTTAATAATCGATTTTCCGATTTAAACGCGTTTAAAGTTTTTTTTGCCGTCTAACAAAGTTCGACGCCTAGTTAATCCTAACGTGCCCTATAACGCGTTAGGTAAGCAATAAATTGGCTATATCTTTAACGTACTAAAGCCGGATAGGAAACGTTCGCATATTTAGGCCAAGGATTCGGTCGATAATCGTTTTCTTTTCGGTCGGCTTTAACTTTCGCGAATTAAGGATAATATCGGCTTTAAAAAATTTACCGGTATATCGTTTATGTAAAGTAAAATAAGGGATTTCATATATAGAACTAAATGTCGCATAACTAAATTTCGGGTCTTGTTTCTTAGCTTAAATGGCTAGGTTCATTCTCGTTTTTTTTGTAAACCGTTCCATGTTGTTAACGTTAAAAAATGGGCAATTAAAGTTAGGTGGTTAGAATGTGTTAAAAACCATCCGGTAAGCTTGTGCATCCGGTGAGCTTGTGTGGGACGTTATATCTTATACGTTGCGGTTTATACGTAAATTAATATATCTTTTATAATATTTAAATATGCCCGATTTAGCTTAAACGCTAATAACGTATACTATAAAAAGATTAATTGTGTTATACTGTACTTAATCGGCTCCAAAATATTAACGTTACAGTTCGATAAGAGAAATTTTCTAAATACCTAAAACGACGTTTAATTCTTACAAATAATATAATTAATCCAAAAGAATTTCCGAATTTACATTATACAACTATTTAAAAAAATAATAAACTAACGGGCAAATAGGCAAATTGTAGTAATTATTTCTATAGTGGAAACGGAATTATTATCTTTTATATAAATTATTATAAGTATTTTATTTATTTTTCGAATAATTTAAAAACGGGGAATAGGCCTCGGAAAAGCTAAAAAGGTCACAAAAACTACCATGCTCAACATAACTTACGCATTTATCGAAATTAAAGTAAGCCTTGCAGGTGTTCCGCTTAGATTTACAGCGAGAATAAAAAGTAATTGATAATATATTAGAACCTAGACGGTTAATACGTTTTAATAACGTAAAAATGTTTTAGCGTTTACGAAATCTTTTCTTTTTAATACCGTTAATTACGGCGAAAAGAAAAATATAAAAAAAGAAGAGTTACATACTATAAACAATAAAGAAACAAATTAATTTTTAAAACCAAAGATTCTAGAAAAGAAAAGATCGTATTATGGCCTAAAAGGCTTAGTTTCCTGTATTACTGTTACGGCCTTGTCCACCGTAACAGCTTTTTATATAGCTGTAAACATTAAAATAATTATTACAATTGCGATTATTTAACCGATCCTTTGTTTTAGTAATTATATAATATGGTGTAGCCATAACATTATAATCGCAAAACGGAAGGTAACTTTATTAATGCTGGGTTCGATCTCCGGTATAACGATTAAGGGGGTTTTTAATTATTAAACCTTAGACGTGCGGTTTATGTTAGCAGATAAATCGTGAATATTAAGCAATAGGGTCTTTTTGTTACGTTTAATAATAGCAAAATGCGTTTTACTGAATTAAGTATTATTATAAGCTGCTGCTTTTTAAATTTAGAAAATAAGTAACGATTGTAGTTATATATTTAAATCGTGCTTTGGATAGTTATGTACCGTTATTTAGCGTTATATCGCACAACTAAATAGCGATATTTTGGCATTTAACGTTATAGTGTTTTAATATATCCCGCGTTATTTTGGTATTTAACGTTATTCCGAATTGTGGCGTGGGTTTTTCAGCCGCTTATGACGTAATTACAACCGTTTCTTTAAATTACGGAAACGTCCGAAACGTTAAGTCGTAACACGATTTTTCCTTTTTTAAAATCTTCGTTTTTAAAAATTATCCATAGTTTTGAAATAAGTGTTTTTTCCCTTACTTTCGTAATTTTTTTATTATAGCAAATCGTACGATTAAATTTCGCAAACGTAATTATAAAAAAACGTATCGAGTTTTTTTTTATTAATTAAGTTTCGAAATTATGCGTTTTTCTTTTTTGCTTTCGTGATTATGCGATATATGTTATGTCCGACAGTTTATTTCGTTATAACAATTATGTTTTTTTATTAACGTTTTTATTATAGGTCCGGTATATCCTTTTTTTCTTTACGTAATATTATTCGAAAGTTCGAATATTTAAAACGTAAAAAAACTTTGGCTAAGTAATAACTTTTACGTTTTTAATGTTTTAAACGTTAACAAAAGTGGTTTCGTATATAAAGTATTAAAATGGTTCGTTATAGCTTATAATCGCTTAATAAATCGGGAAAATGAAAGAAATAAAAGTAAAAACGTACGAGATTAGGTACGTTTACCTTTATTTAACGATAATTCCGGTTTTAAATTAATCGGTTATCGAAAATACTAATTCGCTATTTGTTAAATAATTTAATTAAAGGTTATAAATTAATGTTTCCGATATTGCTAATAGAAATTCCGCAATAACCGTTAGGCGATTATAAGGTGCTAAATAATTTTTTATATATTTTCCCAATTTGGGTAATTTTTCTAACTGACGAGGTATTAGGTAAATCCGTTTTTCTTTCGTATATCCAGTACTTTTTCCGATTCGTAAGCTAATATATTTCCTTAAATTCTTTCGCTAAATCCCGTATTAACTTTAATGGTATTTCCTGTTAATTCGAACAGAGATACGTAAAAAACTGTGTATATCTTAAATTTAAAAAGTAACTTTAATTCGTAATTATTATTTAAATTTCTTTTGATAATTTTGTATAGATTAATATATTTATAATCCAGCTTTGGATTTAATCGTTTAATCTGGATTTTTATGGCAAAATAAATCATTTTTCTCTCTTAAAATCTTGGTTCGTTTAACATTTTCCGGTTATAATACTTTTGTATTTGTTATTTTACGAATTCTAATTTTGTTTTTATTTCGTTATATAATTATTTAAATGTTTTTGCTATAAAAATACTTTTTACGTTAACTAATCCTTCGTATAAGTCCCTATAAACCTTTGGTATAAAACCGAAATTAACGTTTATTAAGGTTATTTTAATGCTTTCGTAATAACTTATGTTATAATTAAGTTACGTAACTGGTAATTCATTAACCTAATTATTCTGTTCGTAATTAACGTAATATCGTAAGTAAGTTTTTAATATGTAATTCGTTTTTTTATCCGTTTATTTGTTTAAGATTTAAAAGCGCTGAATATTTAATGGTTATTTTAAGCTATATTATTAAACCTTATCAAAGGTTTAATATAAATGTAACTTTTTTATTTCAGATAACTTTTATACGTAATCCGTATATATTAACGATATATTTAAAAAGATATATGCTATGTGTTCGATATCTGTTCTTTGTTATAGAGGAAAAATAAAAGCGTTTTGTAAATCGGTCGACGATTATAAATATATTATTGTAATATATTCCTATAATAAGGTTTATTAAAAGTAATAGTTTCGTAATAAAGTTAAATATAATTAAATTCCAGGATTATTTTATAACTAATAAAGGCTGTAATTTTTTATAAGATTAATATCGTTGTAACTTAATTTTATAACATATATTATATTATTGTAATACTCTTTTTGCTTATCTTTTGATGTAAAAAAATATATATATCTTTTATAGATGCTTGAATACTTTGCTTATTCTTAAATAACTATAAAGCTAATATTTGTATATATATCGTATTAAGTATTATTGGTATTTTTTAATACTTATTATTTTTCTTATTATTACTTTAATAATAACTTTTTATTATAGTGTCGTATTTTCGTATAAAGGCTATTAAATTGCTAGTATCTAATTATCGTAATTTAATATATCTTGAAATATCCTTTTAACGTAATATTAAATATTATATGCTTAAATTTGGTGAGTTTCTTTTCCAAATCTAATCCTTTATTTAAAACATTTACTTTGCTATTTTTAAACCTTTTTTATAAATGATAACGAAATCGTAAATAATAAGTTCTTTTACGTAACGTAATTATCGTTTTGTTAATTCTTTTGTTATAATAAACCGCGTAAAGTTTTTATAATCCGGATAAACCTTGGTTTAATATATATTACTACGTAATATATATTTAAATCTTTTAAATACATACATTATACAAGCTAAATCTATAGGTCCAAGCCTGGAAATAAGGCTGAGCCCATATATAGAAAATGATTCCACGATAAAACTTCTACGATAGATATTTTACACAGTATTTTCGAAATACGATAACTTTTTAAATGGTTTTTTACGGTTTGAATAGATTGGATACCTTAGTTCCGTCTTTATTCTGATTCCAACTAGTGGTTGCCGATAAGTTTCGGCCTTGGTAAATTTTATGCCCGTTGGTTACGGTTTAACAGGGTTTTTAAAGGTAGAAAATAGTTTTGTACGGTAAACCTTAAACCTTAAAAACGTATAAAAAGCTTTCTAAGTTTTCGTTAGTTTTACGATTAAAAAGTTTAACTTCGATTGTTTTACGGTAGTTTTTAAGTTTTTATTAATTAAGATACGAGCCGAAATAATACAACATGCCATACGAATACGAAATACCAGTTATTTGGAACGGGAAAGTTTCGATAAAAACCGTCCCGTTTACGGTAATTTATTCGAGAAAGATTACCGTATAATATAAGGCCGTCGACGTAACAGTCGATTTGGAAAATTGTTCCAAAAAATCGATTGCTTTTTTTGATTTTCGGATATCGCTTTATTTTCAAAAAAAAAAAAACATATTTTTTTAAAAGCTTATTATGAATAATTGCGATTTAACGGAAATATTACTGGCGAAAGTACAAGAGAATAAAAATAATAAAGATAATAAGTTAAATAATTCCGAAATCTAGTTATTGGAACATTATAGGTTAAAGAATTACGAACGCTGGTTTGTTCGGCTGTTTAAAACTACGAGGAACTTCTATAATTTCGATAGGAAATCGACGTGGATAGGGGCTACGAAATAGAAGGGTGTTAATGAAGTAGAAATTAATGTAGCAATCTATCATTTTATCTAATTATATACACGGTTACGTCTTTTGGAGGGAGAATATGTATATTCTAACTATAAATACCCTATCTAGTATGTTATATTTTATATCATTTAACTTGTAAAAATAAAATATAATAAAATATAACATTTCGTTATTATCTTCATATCCGATAATTACATTTAAATCGCAATTTAAAATATCGTTTTTAAGTTCGATAAGTTATCGTAAATCGTACATAATTAATACTGGTTATTTCGTAATAGCTTTCTTAATTTTTTAAAAAACTTTTTATATTACTTTCATTTCCTAGAATTGTTTTTTTGATAACATTTGTTAATGTTATAACAATTTTGTTAAAGTTTCTAAGAAACTTCCTACAATAATTAACAAATGCGAAAAAAACTTATACTTTTTTAACACTATTAGGTTTCCTTTATTTTATAGTTCGTGCAATTTTCTTCGAATTTATTATAATATAACCTAAAGTAATAATATATCTAAGCTATTTAAGCTTTTATAGATGGAATTAGCGTTTTTTGCGTTAATTAGCAGTTTAACGTTGTGTTACGCCTTTAGGACTATATAGATATATTCTTTATGCTGTTTTTTTTTATTTTTATAAAAATTAAAATATTATGAAAATAATAAATAATAAAGATGATTATGTACTTTCGTAATACGTAATGAATTAATTGTTAAAATGTTGCTGGAGCATTAATAAATCTTATAAGTATAACCAAATATTCGTATAATCCGTATTTCGTTTTAAATGCCGTTTTTATTTATATTTCTTTTTAGTGCAAATAAGGCTATATCCGTTTCGTTCTCCCTCGAGGAGGCGTAACCGTGTATGCACTTGCATAAAATGATAGATTGTTATTTAACTCCTAGTTTCACTACCCCCTTCCGTCTCGCAGACTGCCTAGTCGTGCTTTTATCTACGTTGATTTCTGTCCGAATCCTGGAAGCCTTTTGCTGCCCTGTACAGCCTGGTAAACTACCGCTTGTATTGCTTTAACGTATATTGTTTTAATAACTGCATTTCGGAATCTTTTAATACTTCGTTATTGTCCGCCTGTAGTTTTATTAGCAGTGCTTCTGTCGAAGTAAGATTGCGATATATAAGCTATTCGGAAGGTCGGTTATTTTTATTTTAGAAACTTATATGGTATCCGACAATAAGGAGCCGAATTCAATTTTTTTGTAAAAACTTTTTCAAGTCGACAGTAACGTCGACGGCTTTGGAAAGTCCGGTATTTTTATCGAGATTGATTGTTGTAACCGTAATGGTTTTTACGTAACCTTTTTATTGCGGAAAACCGGCATCGTATATTAGGGGTTACGTAACATATTGTGTTCGGTTGTTATTTGGTAGATAGGAACTTGAAAAGCTATAAGAACGATCGAGGTGAATATTTTTAGCCGTAAAACTGGTGAGGGCTTGCAAAGCTTTTCAGGCGTTTTTAAGGTTTATTTTTAAGGTTTACCATGTAAAGTTATTGTTTGTAAGGCTTTTAAAAATCCTGCTAAACCGTAGCCAGCGGGTATAAAGTTTACCAGGGCCGAAGTTTATCGGCAATTACCAGTCGGAATTGGAATAAAACGGGACTAAGGTATGCAATTTATCCAAACCGTAAAAAACCATTTAAAAAGTTATCGTATTTGAAGATACTGGGTATAGTATCTATCGTGAAAATTAATCATGGCATAATTTCTGTATATTGGCTTAGCTTTGTTTTCCAGGCTTGGACCTATATGTTACCTTGCATATCCGTTTCGTAAATCTAAAATAATAAATTACTTAATTTTCTATAAATAATTCTTTATTTTTATAATTAAAAATAAAAATATACGGCTTTTTAATATAATACTATAAAGATATCGGTAATTTATAATTAATCGTAATTTGCCGTTTTTCTTCGGTACGAAAAATATAAGGTATCCGGCGAAAAATATTAATTAACGTATTTATCTTTTTTAAAAGTTATCGTTTATGTATTTTCATAACGTATATAATTTTATCTTGTTTAAATTATAAATAAAGTAAAACTTCAGTAACATGGCTTTTTTTAAAAGTATCTTATAATCTTATTTACTATATTTAAATAACTTCGTATTAAACCTTTTCTTAAATAATCGCTTATATTTATGATATTGGAATAATATATTAACTATATTTTTTAAATTTAGCTTTTCGGGTCAACTTTTTAAAATTTTATTTATATTATATAACTATATCCGGAAAATAGCAATAATATGTTAAATACCTTTATTATGCCTTTTTGTCCGTTTTATGCCTTTAAATAATAAGGTTTCTATCGTATTTTTATGCTATATTTGCTTTTTTCTAATCCAGTCAAATGTAAAAATCTTATTTTTTTGGTTAAATTAATGGAATATAAAGAGAACTTTATTCACCTAATATTCTAATGGATTAAAAGATTATATTAATATAACCATAGTTTTCTAGAAATTATGTTGTGATTTCTTAATTAAACTATATCGAAATTAATTATTTGGATTTTTCCTTTACTGTAAATCTGGAAGTTATTAATTTTTCGTGGGATTTTTATTATTATCGTAAGTAAATACTTAACCTTCGGCGTACTTAGTAATATATAAATTTTTTTTTATTCTTTCATAGCAATTTAAATTTATTTATTAATTTTAGTACGATATAATTAATACTTAATATTCCGTAATTTACTATTATCGTATACCAGTACGTCTCAATTATTATTTGTAATATAATAAGCTTATTCGTTACTTTTATCGCTATATTTCAAGTTATTTTGAGAAATCCTTATTATTCTTTCCGGTTTTTGTTATTTTATGGCTTTTTTATAAATAACGTCCTTTTTTTAGGAACTCGGTTTATGTTATCGTTTTGTTATTGCCGATCAATATATCGTTAATGTATTTAATAATTCTTGTAGATTTCTTAATATGTACCGTTAATTATTACTTAGCTTTTCGTAGATAAGCGATTTGTTTTTTATATATTTTAATCTATATTTCCATTTATATCATTTATGTTTTATAATTTTAGCTAGCGATCTTTTTTCCGGATATTACCTCTTTAACTTCATAATTTATATTTTATTAAATTTACTTTTCCATTAGCCTTTAAATTCTTTTCTTAAATTCTTATTATTTCTTAAAATCCGTAATAAATGCTAAATCGAATTGTAAATTATCGATTATTCGTTATGTTACCTTTATTATTATGTAATACATTAATTCTTCCGACATTTAAAGATTACATTATTAATAATAACATAAAAAGTCGTTTTATAAATAACGTCGTCTATTTAATTAATTACATTTAATCGTAAATATATTAATTTCGTTTTATAATACGAACGTACGAAATTATATATACCATTATTAATCTTATTTATCTTTTTCCATCTTCGTATAATCCAAACTCTTTTATATATATCTTGTAAATACGTCGTAAATAGTTTATTAAATAAACCAACTTATATATTCAAGTTTTCTTAATAATAGATTTTCTATTTATCCTTAATAATTTCAAATTTAGTATTTTAAGGTTTATTGTTTTTTTAAGTTTTAGAAGGTTATTAAACTTATGTTAACTAAGCTTTTTATCTTACTTACTTTACGATCTGCTGTTAAATCGTTATTTATAATAACGTTTTTATTACCTTTATTCCTTATTAAGTTTTTTCGCGTAAACCTCGGCTTTCTTTCGGTTAAATCATAAAAACTAATTTCCTTAACCCGTAACTTTATAAAGTTCTTTCAAGTACTGGCGATTATTATTATTGTTTTTTCTAGTGTTTTTTTAATACTGAAATAGGGCAGTGTGCCGGGACTTAGGTCCGGGCTCGGATAATTAGTGGCTTTATATTGCGCATATATTTTTAAAGTTTTATTTTTCGCTGGGCGTAACCATTATTAAACTTCATTATAGTTTCAATACCATATAATATAGATTACGTTTGAACTTATCAGTGAGTATATATACAAAAATACTTTTTAAAATTTTATACTAATTAAGGCTAAATCGCCCCGTTTTAATTTATTTAGTATTTTCGGTAAGGACACTAACTTTAATTAACTACCGAAACAACTCCGGTTTCCGGAATTAGTAAACGGAAAGGATAAAGTCTTAATTAAAAGCCGATAATATGACGATTGCAATTATGGCGACTTAAAATATTTACGAACTTACGAACGACCGAAATATCAACCATAACGTCGCCGACTTTGTTTATAATCGATTAAAGAGAAAATTATTAAGTTGAAACGATACGATACCTTATAGCAAGTTAAAGCTTTACCCATACGACGGCAGATAGATAAAAAAGCGAAAGTATCGATTCTAAAATCTGCCTTAATTAACCAGTTTTAAATTAATTACGTAATTTAAACGATAAATTTTGTTATGCAAAAAATTACGAAATAACGATACGAAACGAATAATTATTAACAAGGGCTAAAAAAGCCAAAACCGCGTTACTGGCAACGTGGCTATTCGGAATTAAGAAATTAAAATTATAAAGTAACGATAAAATTAACGATATGAAACGAATTGCAAATATTAACAGAAAAGAATATAAGGTTATAAAGTTACGTATTTTAATTACAAAGCGAAAATTATAAAATAAGGAAAATGTTCCTTAACGTAATAAAAAAGATACGATAAAATTACTTTACAGTATTATTTAAACTTACCTTTTATTAATCGGATAACATTTAATATAAAAATTATTAAGTAACTCTTTTTACAATTTATGGCTTATAATTAACTTAAACGTTAAAACGGTTAAGTTAATGATAAAGGTATTAATTTCTCGATTAGAAATAACCTAATTTGGCCCGGAAAGACGGTACTACATTAATCGGAAAAAATCGGCTTACCTAAACAAAAAAAAAATTCCCATCCTTTCGTAATAATAAAATCGAAAATTATAATTAAAAAATCGATAGGTACAATTATTTACCTTATACCTAAGTATTTACCGATAGGAAAGGAAACTTTAAATTACGATAACATTAAACCACCGGCTTTTAATTAAATTTCCAAACCGAGTTTTAATCGGTTTGTTAAAAAGCCGTCAAAACTTTCAGAAATTATTACCCAGGTTAAACGATACGGTGTATTACTAGCAGTCGAATTTCCTATTCCAAGAAAAGACCATAATCTAACGTTAAACATTATTATCCAATACCGATTAATAAATATAAAAAAACAGTAAAGTTAATAAAATAAAACCTTTAAGTAACTTAATCGGATCCCTAAAACCTGCCAGAAGTTAAAAAGTTTCGAGGATTACAATTAAAACACCTAAAAAATAAAAAGTCTTCCCAATTTAGGTTTTTTCGAGGTTATTTATTGGATTTATTGAGCTTATACCGGATGTTACACTATACAGACTTATTAATTAAACGGATTAGGGTTTTTTAATAAATATTATGAATAAGATTATACTTTTTATAGTTTTCCCAAATACGTTAATTTATTCAAACTTTCGGGTTTTAAGTATTAGAATTACCGATTAAATTAAAAACGTTTACCGATAATTTAAAAAGTTTAAACTTAAAAAATTTAAAATAATCGCCGATTTATCTTATTAAACGGACAACTTTAATATAAAAAATCGAATAAAAACCGTTATCGATAAAATTACTAAATGGAATACCGTTATTAATATTATTTTAAAAACGTTTAAGTTATAAACTCCTAAGCAAATTAAAATTATTAAGTATTAACTAAAAACCTTTAACGAAATAAGCTTAACGCTTTATATTTAATCACGTTTATAAGTATTATTTAAAACATGCTATTAAAGTCCGTAACATTTTGAAAAAAACCAAACAAAAAGGTAAAACGGTTACTAAAAACGAATATATTAAAAGCCTATTTAAAAAGCTTTCTGCTAATTATTTAGAAAAAGTTCTTAATAAGTTCTTTATAAAATTCGAAAACCTATACGTAATATTTTACGATAATACCTACATATTAATTAAAAACTAAGCGTTTAATAAGACAGGCTTAATATAATATAAAAGCTAAAGTAAATAATAAGAAAAACTCCGTTTCGATATTGACCAAATTAAAAAAAACCGTCCGTATTTAACGCTGTAATAAGGAAACCTTAGATTAAAACATACGATATCAAACCAACCTAATTAAATATTCGAAATTACGAATGCATTATAAAAATTAAAAATTACGCAAGCCCGATAAATCTAGAATTTAAAGGTTTTTAAGGAGAAAATAAAATATAAAAACGCAACTATTAAGGTTTTCCAATATTATACTCCGCCAGATTAAGAATCTCCCTAAACTTGCGATTATAACGCCGACGTATTAATTAATATAATAAACTTTTAACTAAACGAATTTAAACAAAATAATTATTACCGTAATCGAAAAAATTATCGCGGTAATTACCGTAATGGTCGAGGCGGTTATGGAGGCCGTAAAGGCTGATTAAGTAATTTTAACCCCGGTATTTATTAATTCTACTTAAAACCTGGATATTCGATATACAAATATAAGTTATTCCTTAATATGGAAAATACTGGATTAATTTGTTTCGACGACGACAATACGATTATTTACTTTAAAAACCCCGATAATCAAGCTAAATTAAACATAATACAGTTTCGAACAGTCCTTAAATACTAAGTTATTAATAAGCAAATACCGATTTGGAAAACAATATTTAAATAGATCCATAATTTTCCGAATTTTCCTAAGTAATATAAGCACAAAATGCAATATTTTAATCGCCGACCGAGCCTTTTCGAAGGTACTGATAATAAAGAAACCGGTACCGAATCCAGTAATACATAAAAAAATACCTTAGATTTACTTTATTTTACAAAAATTCTAAAGCAACCGGAAGTTAATATTAATTAAAGCCGCGTTACCGAAATTAATATGGCTTATTTTGTTGCAAAAAAACGAAATGCCCTTTTACAAAAAAAGCGCCCTTACGTAATTAATTATGGAATAATCTTATTAAAATTAAAAAAAACCCGATATTTAAAGAAAATCCGTACTTTAAAAGTTAACGATCCTAATTAACCCGATATCCTTACTAACGTTATAATAACCAAACATATTAGCAAAAAAAAGAAATCAATAAAATTACCAAAAGGATTAAGGTTAATAACGACAATATTATATATAAAAGTCCTTTATTTATAAATATAAAGGATAGTATCCAAACCGATAATAAGCTAAATTACGGCGGTCTAATTAATAAACGCGTTATTAAATTCTGGAAAAGAAATTAAAAAGAATACTAAAAAAAATTAAAAATTACTTGGGTCGAATTAATTAAGATTTACTCAAATTTTAGTAAAACTTTTCAGAATTTTATAACTACCAAGATTTTAAAAGTATTTAGTTGTATTAAAAAAATAATCAAAATAATCGAAACCGAAATTCGAAACTTTAAGCCATTAATAAAAACAAGGAATAATTCCAGAATTCTGATAATAAACATTAAATTTAAAGCTAAAAACTAGGAGAAAACCAGCGTTTTATCCGTATAATATTATAATCGAACTAAATACATCACTTTGCTATTTAAACTTGCAGTTAAAGCAAGCCATAAAAACGACGAAAACTTAATTAGTAATATAATCGATATTAAGGCAAAATAGAATGTTATTATCGCGTCGTATATTAAAAAATACAGATTAATTATGCAATAAATACAAATATTATTTATAAGTTTTAACTTTTAAAAACGGATACGATTCGAAAATATCGTCAAGGCACTTATTTAACTAGCTAGCCGATTAATTACCATTCCATTGTTTGTCGTCGATAACAACCATGTTACGTAACCATTAATATTCGAATTAAATTTCATGGTCAAATCGAAAATAACTTTAAATATGGACTTTAAAGTTATAAAAAAAATCTTAAAATTTGGCCTTACAAAAATCATCATTTCATTAATGCCTATAAAAGAAATCAATCGTAATATCCGTACCGATAAAAAACCAGAAAAAAAGCAGCCGGTAAAATCCTAAGCCGTTTTGCTAACGCAAATAAGCTTACAAACGAAAAGACCAATAAGCCCGTTACAAATCCTTACCTTTTTTCGATTAATAACACTTATCTTAATTAAAATTACTTTAATATTTAAAACGCAATTAAAAATAAATTAAAATCCGGCCATATCATCTTTAAAATTGTTTACCGATAAAAAGTTAACGTATGCTCTTTATAACATTCTTTAAGAAAAAATACTTAATTATATTAATAAAGAATAAACCGTCCAAATTAATACTATATACAAACTTAAGTAAAAAAAAGTCGTCCCTGTTAATAATATACCACTCGACGGATTTATCCTTTTAAAAAACCTAAACTGAAAAGTTGAGGAACTTAAATAGACATAAAAAACTATTAATTAAAAGAAAAAAGCCCCAACGAACCCGGTACATCATTAACAGCCCTATTTCCCAAATTTTCCGACATACTTCGAAATACCCGGCTTATCGAAAAAAAAACCGAAGCTCTTTTTAATTACATAAGCAGCAAATTTACCCGCGTAAAAAAAGCTTTGTTTTAAAAAAAATGTTATTTCGAAAAGAAACAACCCTAATTTAAAACTAAAAAGAATACGAAAAGATTAAAAAATATATGGTACCTACTTACAGAATTCGTACAGTTTCCCATAAAACCTAATAAGCTAAAAGTATTAAAGTACTAATTAACATAAAAAACAAACTAATCGACGTATTACAAATACGGATTTAAAAAGGAATATTCGAATAATTTTATATCGCATACAAAAATACTTAGTTTTTTATAATAAAAAAATAATAACTTGCAATTAATTAATTTCATAACAAAGCTAAACGTTATTACGTTACGGAATACATGGAAACCAGAAAATTACGACGGATTTTTAGTTACTATTGCTATATATTCTTTAATTAACTTAATAAACTTTTTTTCCGGTTACAATTAGATTATGTTAATTCCGGCTAGCAAAAATTATACGAAGTTTTCGGTACCTTTGGAACTTTTCAGATATACCATTTTGCTTATAAGATTTACGAATTTTATGGCTTATTTTTATTACGTAATTAAAAAAAGTCTAAATAATTTAATATTTAACGTAATCCGGCTATTCGTTAATAACGTTAATATTAAAAAATTAAAGATTAAATACGATAAAATAAAAAGTTTTCTTGGAATTCAACGATTTGTTTATAAGCACATAATAAACATAGATAAAACCTTTTTTAACTGTATATTCGCTAGTAGTATAATTAATATGGCAAAGTTTTAATAATATCAAGAAACCGTTGTTATAATCAATTTTCTTTGCAAATCGAATAATCGTCAACTTAACAATACCAAAGTAATCAAGAATTTAAAAATTAAGTTATATAAAAACGTTTTGGAAATTAAAGCTTTCTTAAGTATTATTATCTACTACCGGATATTTATTATACATTATATTTTAAAAACTAAACCTTTAATCCGTTTATTCCGCAAAAACCGACCTTTCGAATAAGGCCTTAATCAAAACTTAACGATAAAAACCTTAAAAAAAAACCGTACGATAACCCCGACTTTAATTACTTTAAACTACAGCTTTAATAAAAGGAAAATTGTTATAAAGACCGACGTAAACGGAAAAGATTATAAAAGTATTTTAAGCTAACTAATTAACGGCATTAAGCATTCCACGCGTTATGAAAGTAATACTTGGAAAAACGCTAAATTAAATTACGATACTAGCAAATTAAAATATTAAACGGTTTTCAAAATTTTAAAGCAATTCCGGAATCATATTTACGGCATCCGATTTATTCTAGAAATTAACGCCAAGGTATTAATAATACAAATCAATAACTTCTTAAGTTCCTTACCGGAAGCTTTATTAACCAAATGGATTATTTGGATAAAAATGTTCGACTTCGAAATTAAGCATATCCCAGGTGAAAAAAACTTAACCGCGGATAATCTATTACAGAAGCTAATAGGGCCTTCCGACGTACTAAACGATTAATAAAAGGAAGAAATCGATAACTTTATTTATATTTAGTTAAATATCATTAGGCTTAACCTAATCATAACGGGTATAACTTACATTACCCTCGGAACGGAAACGGAAACGGGACAAGGACTTTTTATTAGCAATTAGTTTGAAAAGTCGTAGAAATACGTTAGGTTTCTGACATTTCTGGAATTTCCTAATCGTTTCCGCAGTACCACGATACGCAAAAAGACTGCTTTCAAAATAAAGGCTCTGAAACATTTCGTCCAGGACGGTATTTTATGGCAAAAAGCTAGCAAGCGCTATAGCAATCGAAAGGTTATTAACATAAAGCAAAAGCGTAATGTAATAATTAAGCAGTGTTACGAAAATTCTGGTTATAAAAAATCGACCTATCGACGTATAGTAACTTCCTATTTTTAAAAAGGTATGTATAAGTAAATTTAAAAAGCGGTACTTACGTACCCCAAATATCAAAAAGCTGCTAATCGACATTTCGAGAAAAGTTACGGTTTCTTACAGCTTATTAACATAATAATTATTTAGGTAATCGATATATAATTTATACCTAACAACAATAAACACAAAGTTACAGTCGAAATAAAATACGAATTATGGAATTATCTGGAAGTTATAACCTTACGATCTGTTACGTTAATAACGATTAGGAAATTCTTAAAGAAATATATCTTTTTCCAACATGGTATCCCGATCAAGATTAAGATTAATAATAATTCAGAAAACAAAAACGAGGTTATCGAAACGTATACGACGCTGAATGTTAAGCGGAAAATCGGCGCTACGTCCGCTACTTAACGGCAAAAACTTATCGAGAAAGGCTATATACCGATCGCTAAAGCCCTAATAAAAGTAATAAATAAAATTAACAAAAAATGGGTTAAATTCCTACCCAAAATAACTTTCGCGGATAATACCAAGGTTAAAAGCTATAAACTTAACCCTTATAAATTGTTATATAAACAAAAAGCTTTATAACCAATCGAGATAATAATCTCGACATAAAAATCATAAACTGAAACCCGAATACCCTGAAAAAAAATTTTTTATAACGGATCCGATTATTAAAAAGAAAAACAAAAAACGTAATTAAAGCCGCTCGAATAATTAGTAAGTAACGCTATAAAGCTACCAGACTTACCGATTAAAAAAACTGGAACAAGATGAAAACTAAACCTTTAAAAGTAAATAATTTGGTATTACTATATAACACATTAAGGCACATAAATATATCCAAAAATATAAAACTTCAATACCGATAAATAAAACCGTACCTAATTAATAAAACCATTAATCGAAATACTTATCAGCTAAAAAGAATTAATGAAATACGATTATAAAAAGATTTCTTACCAACCGATTAAAGTAATTTATAAAAAATAAAATAAAAAATATTAAAAGCCGATTAACTTACAAAAAAATAATTAAACGAAACCGTTACTTAATCAACCCGACGGTACGACAGCCGAAAACTTAAGTAATACTAATATCAAACTACCAAGAAATTAACAACTTAAAGCTTCGAAACTAATAAAAATAAATATTAAGATACAAATACCGAACGGTCGGTTCGAAGGTTATGCTGTTATAAATAACAGCGACATTTTAAATACGGTCCCATCGGAACAAAAAAAGAAATTAACGTAATTAATTACAAAAACTTAAATTACAAAAAAATTCCGTTCCCTTTTTTAACCCGGATTACGATTATTTTACAAAACGATTACGACTTATTTTTAAATATTAAGTTATATTATACGAATTTTAAATCGGAACCTAAAGTTAAATACGTAATTCGTAATTATAACTTAAAACTTAAAATTTTCGAAATAAAAATATTAAATTATTAAATAAATACTTTGCGAAAATCTTCTTCGATTTGTAATAATCGGGTATATTTAACCTTAAATTATCGAAAAACGTTATTCCGGAATATACAGTTATGTTTTTTAATAAACCCGACGTAATTATTACAAAGTCCTTCATAAAAACCAAGGGAAACCCGATACCCAAAAAATAAATACATGCCGTATTAATTAAAATATTCTAAAAATACGAATCGTTTTTCGCATAGCTCATAAAGCATAACATTAAAAATACCGAATACTTAAATAAATAACCCGGAAATATATCGAAAATCCCGGGCGAGTTTAATCATAAATTAACTTATTAAACTGTTTCGAAATAAGTCAACCTAAATTAATTAAAATTAAAGGTTTCCCGGTACGCCTAATTTAATTTTTATATCGAATTAAAAGTCGGCAATTAATTAAAATTTCGCGTTAATAATTCGTTATCGGATATATCGACCTTAAGTAACACTGCTTACGACATTAATAAATATATTCCCAAATATTTAATAACGATTAATAACAAACTTACAATTAAGTTATAACAATTAAAATATTTATTTCCGAATATTTAAAAGTAATGTAAAACGTTACGTTCGTATCGTTTTAAAACCTTACTAAATTTTCTTTCCAATTAAAGATAATATAAGGAAGCCGTAACATCCCGACTTTAGTAAATAACTTAAAAATTCGATTTATAATTTAAAGAAACGTTATAATTATTAAAGCTATTAATAAAAATCCCTTGGAAAAAAGCCGTTTGGAAAGGGTATATTATCTAATATTAAAATAACCGAAATTAATTAGCGGCTACCTACTATTTACTCGATAGTATTTAAAATCTGGCTAACGGCTAAATTTTGTCTAGGTTCAATTAATAAATAAAGTTTGGAAAATATTAAGTTAAGTATTATAAAGATTTTAGTCGGTATAAAATTAAAGAAATCGTTATTAAAAAATCGGTATTAAAATACAGAAGCTATTAACTGTATTTAAAAATAACGGTATATCGGATTTTGAAATTTGCGTTTATCTAAAAACGAAAGGAAAACTTTGATTTCCAATTAAAACCTAAGGCTTAAACGTATCGGCGCGTAGAAAATCTGGAGAATACTTTATTATTCGACGCCGTTAAAACCCGATTACGATAATTAACGATTCGTTAAAACTAACGTTTATTTTTTTAACCCTGGAATTAATCGGATTTACGTTACCGGAACCTGCTTATATATTGCTTGGTTTTGCTTATTATTTAAAAAAAAACCTTCCTATTAAGAAAACCAGTTCCTTAGGATCTTCGTTTACGCGATAACTACGGGAATTGCATAATTTTAATAACTAACGAAAACTTATAATAGATAATTAATATGGGAATAAATATAGATATAAAATGATAAAGGCTTTAATAATGAAAATATGTTATAAAAAAGGTTTCGGAATATATAGATACAAAGGAAGTATATACATAATTAATCAAAAAACGCAACAAGCAACTGCACCTTTCTAATGACTTTAAATAAAATTTTCTGGAATTTCCTTAGCGTACACGTTTTACGGTTAAAAAATTTATTTGTTACAATCGGAACCATTTAATTAGTTAAACGTATAATTTGCTGTTATTTCCTAACGTTTTCCTACACCTATATAACTTATTAAGTAACGCATTTATAACGGTATTTACCCAAGCATACTTACACACCTAAACGCACCTAAATATAGATCCTACACATTATCCCCATCTATTACGGCCATTTTAAATTACCAAACACCATCTAAAGCATTCCTATTCGTCCCGATTAATTCCAAATTAATTATTATATTATCATTTAAAAAAGGTACTATGCAAAGTAAAAATAAAAATTTTAAAAAGTTAAATACCTTGCATTTTGGAAAACTTAACCAAAAAGCAAACGTCGGTATATAAAATAACGAAGATATGGATTGCTTATTAATTAAAATGCATAATAGTAATTTAACATTTTATCTCGTAAAAAAACCATTTTTTAAATCCGTTTTAATCGAGCCATACCGATTATACCTTATAATGTTAATAAACGCCGCTTGTAAAAAAATGTTACCTTACCGTCCGGTTAAAACCGAAAATACTGGCATAATGCAGCTACGGCGCCGTTTTAATACGCGTTTATGATGATATAAAACCGAAAGTATTTATAGTTTAATTATATTACCGGTTTCATATTAATAATTACTGTTTATTTACTTTAACACAACTTAACATATATTTTAAAAGCCGGATAAATAATTTCAAAAAACGAACTATTTTTTATATCCAGTAAAATTGTTAAAAGAAATCGAACAAAAAAACCGTTATTATATTTAAAGTATTGCTTAAATCAAAATTCCCACTGGAAAAAAGATAACAAGTTATTAAGTTAACATGTTATATATTAAAGAAACCCGAACCGTTTTAATATTCGACATTTTTCTTAACCTAAACCGTACCCGATTATTTCATTAAATATATAATTACATATAGACGGAAAATAAATTTAACAATTTATTTATTCGTATAGCAATCGTTAAAATACCCCCTTAATTTAAGCCTTATATATATACATTATAGCTTGCAAACGTATATTATATTATTATGTAAAGTCCATTACAGTAAGAAAAAGAACCGATAATTAAACAAACGGGATTCGGTAAAAACTAAATAGAATCCGTACTTACCGAAATAATCAAAAAATACCTAAGTTTAAAATTAAAATAAAACGATATAAATCATAATTCCGGAATATGGCCTGGAAAATACTTATTTCTTAACAACGAACTTCCGTACGAAAAAAGGCCAATTAATTAATTAGCTACTAAATTATTAAGTATTCGGCTTACCAGAAAAAGTACAATACCTAACTTTAAAACATCCAAAACCCCCGTACCTTAATTAATTTATTTTATTAAACGATTTCCCGAATTATCTTTATATCCAATAATGCCCCTTTTTCCATCTAAATAACCTCGACTAACAAAACCTTACTTTTAAACCAGAATCGTTATTTTCAGAATTCCCGTCGAACTTAAGATATATACCGCGTTTAGAACTTAATAATTAGCGAATATACGCGATGGTATACGGCGAATATATTACATTATACTGCTAGATAGGAAATACATATAAGGATATATAAATACGGCCTAAACCGTATTTTTCTTAAAAATAGCCCGGTTAAATAAGGTACAAGTAATTGATTAATACGGAAACGCCGGAAAATAAAGCTTAAAAAACGAAAAAGAAAAGAATAACAAAAAAACTTAGTTAAACGTTAAGAACGAAGTCCTAAATTAACGAAATTGGAAAATAAACCGCGTAAACGTTTTTTAAAATAATTACTAAATTACTAATATATTGTATTTCCTATAATGTTAGGATTATTTACATTAAGTTTTAATTGTTTCTTACGATAATTTAAGAACGATATTTATCGTAAAAAAAGGATTAAAATAAGGCAATATACCGGGATTTAAGTCCGGGCTTGGATAATTAATAGTTTTATATTACGTATGTATTTTTAAAGGTTCATTTTTCACTAAGCGTAACTTTATCATTAGATTTCATTATGGTCTCAACATTATATAATATAAACTGCGTTTGAACTTACTACTAAGTACATATACGAAAACACTTTTTGCGATTTTGTACTAATCAGGGCTAAGTCGCCCCGTCCCAATTCAATACCTTATATTAACATATTTATTGTTTTTTTTACCATAATTATAATATTAAACTAAATTTAAATCTCGTTATTAAGTCGTTTTTAATTACATAAATTTTAATTACGTTTCGTATAACGTAAAAAGTATTTAGTGTCGTTTTCCTTAATTAAGCTTATATTATTCCGTTTATAAAATAAACTATCTTTTTTTTCGTAACGTTATTCGTATTATCGGTTGTTAATTTTAACGGTTTCTGTAACGTACCGGGTAAAAATATTAAATCGTTCGAATTTAATAATTTCGTTTTCAATATCTTTTTTTAAACCGTTATAAAATATATTAATTAAGTTGTTATTATTATTATTATTTATTTAACTGGCTTTATCTATAAAGCTTTAAAAAGTTATTACATAATTAAATATTGGTTCGGTTTATCGTAAATATAAAATTTATTATATTATCATACGTTGTTTCTCAAAATTAGCGAAATTTACTTTAAGTTTATTTTATGAAATTAAAGTAATTAATACATAATTAAATAATAAACGTAACTTTATCGGTTTCTGTATTTTCCAAATAATCTTTTATTACGGGTTTAAATTAATTAAAGGCATTTTTATAAAAAAGGTTATAACGGCGAGAATTTTCTTTATTAGGTCATTAATTCCCGAAAAATGCAAATATATTCGAACTTAAGTCAAAAAAACGTTATATATTTTTTTGGTTATACGGATAATGTTTATTAGCTTTAACCTATAAAATTTACGAACGTATTATAATTTCCGTAATTATAATAAATTATTAAATCGTAAGTTTTAATTAATAATCCGATTTTAAACCTATTAAGCAATATCGTTTTAATTATTTATCGATATAATATTTAAAGTATTATTTAAATTTTAACGATTTTTTAATTACAAACTTATAATACATAACAATTAAAAAAGTTTTTAATTATTAAATTTTAAACGTACGGTTTATATTAACAAATAAATCATAAATATTAAACAATAAAGTTTTTTTAATACGTTTAATACGAACAAAATACGTTTTACATAATTAAGTATTATTACAAACTGTTGCTTTTAAATTTAAAAATAAATAACGATCGTAATTATATATTTATATTGTGCTTTAAATAGCTATATACCGCTATTTAGCGTTATACCGTATAACTAAATGGCGATCTTTTGGTATTTAACGTTATATTATCTTATTATATCCCGCGTTATCATAATATTTAATGCTATTCCGAATCGTAACGTAGGTTTTGCAGCCGTCTATAGTGTAGTTGCGACCGTTTTTTTGAATTACCGAAACGTCCGAGACGTTAGGTCGTAACACCAGAATTGGCGGTTGCTTATAAGGTTTATTTAAGAACGTATATGGGTAATGCGGAGTAGTTGTCAGCTAGCCAGGGTGTTAAAGTACCCTAGTTACGCTTTGATCGGAAGATAATTGTTCCGTTGCTAGGCTATACAAAAGCTGTACGCGTACTGAGAAGCTGTATAATTAGCGGAATACAACAGCGTAACTGATATTTCTTATATCTAATAATTAAGAGTTTTATTTGCTTAATTCGAATAATTATTAATTATTTAGCTGTTATTAAAACGATATAGGTTATATATTAGTAACAATTATCCCAATATATTTTAATAACAATAATAGCGACCGTACCGTTTATATTTTTTGTTATTTATAAGGAACTTAAGGATTAGGACTGTTTTAAAATAAATTTTAATTTAAAGCGTACCCGTTTGATATTTAGAATTTTATCGATTTTGATTAATTATTTCAGTGACTTGTTAGATTTATAAAACCCGATATAACCTTTTATTCGAAAAGACGAATTGTTATATAACGCGGATTAAATTTTTATTTTTATTTTTAATTTCAAAAGGAATTACCGAAAAAATCGATTTTATAAGGTATTTAATAAATATCCTTAAGATAATGATAAAAGGTAGAGAAGTTTATAATTAAGAGTTTACGGCGTATATTTATAAGGATTGTAAGTACGATATTTTCCGAAAAAATATTAACGCTTTTACGAAATAAATTTTGGAGTTTTTATTTCCAGTAATTAAAAAAATAAGTTTTTTTTAATGAAGAATTTATGGGAATGGTACGTTAAGATAGCCGAATTCGGCAGAGTATACGATAACAGATTCTTGATTAATATTTAACGAAAATACCGAAAAAGGTTAAAGTAAGCTGTAAAGTTAAGTAAGAAGCTAAACGAATAGATTATGAAATGGTAAAAGATAATAGTTTAGGGATAGTAATACGGCATTTTAAAGACGAAAATAATAGTTATATGGGTTAACAATTTATATATAACTTTGGTTTCCGTTATAGAAACCTGGATAATTATTTTTTAGATAATAAAGAAGGTTAAGATTGATAACGGAACGATTAGTTATTAAAAGATAACGGTTAACGTTTTAAATTACTAGATTATAATTTATTTTCTTTTTATTACGAAATATAAAAGTATCGTTTCCGACTTTTTTACGGGACTTTTGTAAATCTTACTGATTAAAATAATCCTGATTAAGAAAATAAGAAACTTTTTAACTGTTAACCGCAAGGTAGGTTTTCTGGATAAGGACCGAAATAAGGTAATTAAGGAAATTTTAATACGGATAAAAGTATTAGTAAGCGGAAACGTAAGGAATTAAATATTTAAGATGTACGTTATAAAGCGTATCTAAATCTGATATATAAGTTTCCTTAATGTTATTATGCGTTTTTTAATAAAGTTCCAATAAAATTTATATTTAATAAAATAATTAGGAATTAGTCCGAAATGGGATAATTTCCGATTAATTTCTAAAGGAAGAAATTAACCGAATATTTAAATTTATAAATAAGTTGATTATAGAAAAAATAAATTAATTCCTAAAGGGAATTGGATTTAGGGTTTACAATATACGTTTTTAATTTTATTAATAAGTTCTTAAATTTAAACCTAATTATACAAGGCAACGGGGTATATACAAGTAATAGTTTCGTTCTAATTAAGGGTTACGAAGAAGTTAATATGTTATTTCGAAATTTTAACGGTACGAAAGCGTTACGGTTATATAACGTAACTTATTACAAATAATTCGTTTGTAATTTGGTATTATTTTAATAGTTTCGAAAAAAGGTTATTAGTAAAATAACCGAAGGGTTAATAATTATATTCGAAATAAATATACCCAAATTATGGCTATTTTATTAAATAAATTTAATTAGTTTATTATTAAAGATATTAACATAATAACGTTATTTACAGCTTTGGTTACTTATAGACGAAACGTTAATTTTTAAATAACGAAACTACCGTATATAGGTAACGGTATTTTATGGTACCTGTAATTAGGTTATTTAGGCTTTAAAATAATAGCCCAGTTATAATTTTATATTAAGAAAATCCGGGTAAAAGGTTCTATAACTGTTAAATGCTAGATATGTAATAAGATAATGGCTAAAAAGTAAATATGCCGTAAGTTTAAGGAAGGAACTTTCCGATTAAAGTAAAAAATAATTATTGATTTTATTAATTTCGAAAAAACCTTTAAAGGTATAAATACGTTATATTCGTTACCGATAAATATTTAGGTTTTATTTAGGATATTTTTTTAAGAACCGAAAGTAGGATATATTAATTATTGCGGTTCGATATTTGCTTGGCGTTTTAAAAAATTAAGATAAGGCTTTTTTATAAGTAATCGAATGCGATAACGAAATTTTAAAGAATTACCTATTTCGAGATATCTTTTAGTTGAGTTTTTTTAATATTAGGTTTAAGCTTTTAATATTATATACCTAGGCCCAGAACGGGGGTACGGAACGTTTAAAGGGTGTAATTAAGAAAAAAAACAATTATTATGCGAAATGGCGTTAAGTTACCTACGTTTTTAATCGTATATATCTTTAAAACTGTAGTATATTTATATAACCGTACCTTTAAATACATTTGTTTTCGCAGATTTTATACGAAGTTTATTATATTTATTTAGCATATAGAAACGGCGTTCTAATATTTAATCGTAAGTTTTAACAGGCCTATTTGCGAACTTACGGCTATATAGTTTACATTATAATAATTGCTGCTATAAAAAAAAGAGGTTTTAAAAGTTAAATTCTAAAGCGTAAATAAATTTCCTTATCGGTTATTGATTAATTAATATTTACAAGATTTGAAATGCGTTAACGAATAAAGTTGTTGTTATTTGAAACGTATAATTTAACGAAAAGGTTATTTTTTTAGGTACTATTAAAAACTTAAAAAACGGCCTTTTTTACGTTACCGAAAACGAGTTATAGAACTTATTCCGATAAGTTTATGTATTTAGTTAAGTTTACGGTTACTTTATACATATAGAAAATAAAAACTTAAGTGGAATAATTTAGTAACCGGTTGGGTAAGAAAAATAGCTTTAAAAAGGTATAGGCGTTTAAAATAACGTACGGGATAAGGAAAAACAAGCTTGTTTGTAATTGATTAATTATTTTTATACGACCGTTATATTTTAATTACTTCCGTTTTTTTGGATTATTATTGCTGTTAACGTTTGCATTAATAATTATTACGATTATTGCGCCGACGCAAAAAATAAAGGAAATCTTAAGTTTTTATTATGCTGTTTAACCTAAAGTAATAGTAAAAAACGAAAGCTTTTTACGGATTGAAAACGTAAGTTTCTTATACATTCCGTATCGAAAGGATAGTTATTAGTACGATTATAAGGTATAAGAGGCCGCGTTTAACGTAAAACGTTTAGTTTATTTTATTAATACGATCGATAATCGGCCGGTAAATTGCAGAAGTTTAAGGAAAGCATTAATTCGAAATACGCGTTATTCTAATCGGAAAGATTTCAATATATTGAGAATAAAATTAAAAATAAAGGTATTACCTAGGTCGTAAAGCCGGATATATAGGCGAGACTTACCGTTATCTTTAAAAAGCTATAAAAAGCTAAGTATATATTCGTTAAAAAGGTATTTTTAAAAGCTAAAAAGGCTTATTTACAAATTTATAAGGATATATAATCTTAAAAGATTATCGATTAATTTGTTAGTAAAAGAAAATAAGTTTTATGATATATATAAATGTACGTTTATAAGTTTGATAAATATAACTAACTTTAAAATTATAAAGCCCGTTTCGTAATACGAAGTAATTAATAGTTTAAAAACGTTCATAGCGATATATACGTATCTATTTTAGCCGGACAGTTCTTTACAGTTTTAATAACTATTGTAGCTAAGTTCGATTTAAAGCTTAAGCAATATAACGTTATAAACGCCTTTATTAACGTAAACCTATTTTATAAAGTTTTTATAAAAATGCTTCCGGGATACCCTTAACATAACAGGATATTTCTAATTAAAAGGCTTTATATGGCTTAAAAAATCGCCATTATTTTAACAAAAAAAACTTTATTAATACGTTTAAAAATTTTAAATTTAACCCCGTTTCTTATAAGCCTTATTATTTTATTCGTTAAAAGATGCTGTTCTTTTTCTATGTCAACGATATTATCACCGCGTATAACAAAAAAAACCAAGCCTTTATCGATCGGTTAATTTAGCAAATACAGAAACAGTACACCTTTATAAAAGGTAAGGATTTATAGTGGTTTTTTAGAATTAAAGTAATTAAAAACAGATTTAATAGAAAAGTTTGGTTATTTTAATCCGATTTTATAAACAAGCTAGCTAACTTAGTTTTTTTTTTTAAAAAAACCTGAATAGCTTTTTAAAAACGCCAATAGCAAACCTTAAATTACTGCCGAATTTTGATTTAATTTATTTAGGCTTCGTTAACCGATACCAAAAAAATCGGTTTTATTCTTTATGTTACGGTCTATACGCGGCCCGATATATGCTTTGTAATATCCAGATTTACCCGATTTAACCTGAATTTTAATAACGCATATTATGAAATAGTTAATTACGTTATATTGTACTTTATCGGTATTAAAACGTTAGCGTTATAGTTCGATAGTAAAAATTCGTTAAATACTTAAAGTAACGCTTTTTTTGTAAATAATATCTTTAATCGAAAAAGCTTTTAAATTTACGTTATGAAGTTATTTGGAAAAGTTATAAAATGGCGTACGAATAAGTAAAATACAATAATTATTTCCATAATCGAAACGAAATTATTATTTTTTACGTAAGTTGTTAAAAAAGCTTTATTTATTTTTCGATTAATTAAGGAACTAAAAGCTGGCTTAAATGCAGAACCTTTGAATTTGTAATACGATAATTAGTAAATTATACGGTTTATTAATATTAACGTCGCTTTTTAAAAAATAAAGTTGCAATACGTAGATATATATAACTACTGGCTGCGAAAAGTAACAAAAAAACGTTTAATTAAAGTAAATTATGTATTTATAAGTAATACGTTAACTAATAGATTAATTAAAGCTTTGCCTTAAAAACCTCTTAGGTATTTCAGAAAGCAGTTAGGATTAGTAGATATTACAGAAATTTTGAACCTGCGGAAAAAAATTTTGAAAAGGATTTTTGATAAGGAATTAACTAATTAAAAGGATGCAATTACCGGAGGAAAGGTTAAATGGAAAGCTATGGCTTTAGAAAGTAATAAAAGTGTGGCGATTAACGTCCCGAATTCTTCAAGGCGTTAAAAGGGGTGTATCAGCTAGCCAGGGTGCTAAAGCACCCTAGCTACGCTTTGATTAGAAGATAATTGTTCCGTTGCTAGGCTACATAAAAGCTGTACGCGTATTAAGAAGCTGCATAATTAGCGGAATACAACAACGCAACTGACATCCCCTATATCTGACAGTAGTACCTTGGGTGTTGGGTAGCTATTGATTCCGATAAGGTTGGGTGTTTTTTATCGCGGTAAACTTTAGGCTTGGAGGTTAAGCCTTAGCAGGGGGAGTAACGTATTACGGCTTCGTCTACCGTAACAACTTCTTATACGGCTGTAAGCACCAGAATAATTGCCATAATTGCGATTATTCTACCGATTTTTTGCTTTAGTAGTTGTGTGGTATGGTGCAGCCATAACAATTACGGTCGGATAAACAGGAATTATTTCTGATAAATAGGGAGCAGATTACATAATAAGCTTAAAGGGTTTAAAGGATTTATTAGTTCCAGAAAGGCTTAGCAGCTTAAGCCGGTTAAACCAGAAAGATGGTGTTAGATATAGGGGATGTTAGTTACGTTGTTGTATTTAGCTAATTGTGCCACTTCTTAGTACGCATACAACTTTTGTATAGCCTAGCAACGGAATAATTATTTTCCGATTAAAGCGTAACTAGGGTGCTTTAACATCCTGGCTAGCTGATATACCTCCTTAACGCCTTGAAGAATTCGGGGCGTTAATTGCCATACTTTCGTTACTTTCTAAAACCACAGTTTTTTATTTAACCTTTTCTCCGGTAATTATATCCTTTTAATTAACCAATTCTTTATCAGAAATTACTTTCAGCGTTTTTTTCCGGTAATCTAAAGCTTTTATAATATCTATTAATCTGAATTGTTTTTTAAAATACTTAAAAGGTTTTTGTAATAAGGCCTTAGTTAATCCATCCGTTAACATATCGCCTATAAGCGTATAATCTACTTTGATTAGATTTTTTTTTGCTGCTTTTTGTAGCTAGTAATTATGTATATTTACGTATCGTAGCTTTGTTTTTAAAAAGGCGACGTCGGCGTTAATAAGCTGTATGGTTTATTAATTATCGTATTATATACTTAACGGTCCTGTTTCCAGCTTAACTTTTCATTTTTTAATTAGTTAAAAGGTGAATAAAGCTTTTTTAGCAACCTGTATAAAAAATAATAATTCCGTTTCGGTTATGGAAATAATTATTATATCTTGTTTATTCGTACGCCATCTTATAGCTTTTCCAAACAGCTTTATAACGTAAGTTTAGAAGTTTTTTAATTAAATGTATTATCTGCAAAAAAGACGTTGCTTTAAGTATCCAAAAAGTTCTTGCCACCTAACTGTAACGTTAACGTTTTAGTGCCAACTAGATACCGTATAACGCAATTAATTGCTTTATGGTATACGTTATTAAGGTTCTGGTTAAATCGGGCAAATCTGGATATTACAAAAAATATATCAGGTTATGTATAAACCGTAATATAAAGAATGGAACCGATTTTTTTCTGGTATTTGTTAACAAAACTTAGATAGGCCAGATCAAGATTTAGCAGTAATTTAACGTTCGTTATGGGCGTTTTTGGAAGGTTATTTAGGCTTTTTTTTAGGAATTAGGTTAGCTAGTTTATTTATAAAGTCGGATTGGGATAGCCAGATTTTTCGGTTAGATTTATTTTTAATTATTACGATACTTAGGAATTATTATAGGTTCTTATCTTTTATAAAGGTATACCGTTTCTGTATTTGCTGGATTAACCGATCAATGAAAGCTTGGTTTTTTTTATTATACGTAGCGACAATATCGTTAACGTAGAAAAAAAGTAGCACCTTTTAACGAATAAAGTAACAGGGTTTATAAGAAACGGGGCTAAGTTCTAAGTTTTTAAACGTATTAATAAAGTTTTTCTGCCAAAATAATAACGATTTTTTCAGGCCGTACAGGGCCTTTCTAATTAGGAATATCCTGTTACGTTAAAGGTATCCCGGGGGCATTTTTATGAAAACTTTATAAAGTAGGTTCGCGTTAACGAAAATGTTTATAACGTTATATTACTTAAGCTTTAAGTTAAACCTAGCTGTAATAATTATTAAGGTTTTAAAGGATTTTCCGGCTAAGGTAAATATGTATATATTGTTACAAACGTTTTTAAGTTGTTAATTATTTCGTATTACGAAATGGGCTTTATATTTTTAAAGTTAGTTATATTTATTAAACTTGTAAACGTATATCTACATATACCTTAAAACCTATTTCCTTTTAGTAATAGATTAATCGACGATCTTCCAGGATTGCATATCCCTGTAACTTTGTAAGTGGGCCTTTTTAACTTTTAAAAATAACTTTTTTAACGGATATATACTTAGTTTTTTATGGCTTTTCGGAAGTGGTGGTAGGTTTTGCTTATATATCCGGCCTTACAACCTAAGTAATACCTTTACTTTTAATTTTGTTTTTGATATATTAAAGCTTTTCCGGTTAAGATAACGCGTATTTGGGGTTAATACTTTCCTTAAATCTCCGTAATTTACCGGCCGATTATCGATTGTATTAATAAAATAAGCTAAACGTTTTGCGTTAAACGCAGCTTTTTATACCTTATAATCGTACCGATAACCATTTTCTCGATACGGAACGTACGGGAAATTTACGTTTTTAATCCGTAAAAAGCTTTCGTTTTTTACCGTTATTTTAGGTTAAATAAAGTAATAGAAACTTAAGGTTTTGTTTATTTTTTCCGTCGGCGTAATAATCTTAATAAATATCAAGGCAGACGCTAGCGGCGGTAATAATCCAAGAAACGGAAGTAATTAGAATATAACGATCATATAAAAATAATTAATCCTTTACGAACAAGTTTGTTCTTCCTTATTCCGTACGTTATTTTAAACGTTTATATTACTTTAAAGTTATTCCTCTTACCCAGCCGGTAACTAAATTATTCCATTTAGGTCTTTATCTTTTTTTTATATATATATAAAGTGGCCATAAGCCTAATTAAGTACGTAAACCTGTCGGAATAGGTTCTATAACTTAACTTCGGTAACGTAAAAAAGGTCGTTTTTTAAATCTTCAATATTACCTAAAAAAGTGGCCTTGTCGTTAAACTATACGTTTTAAATAGCAATAACCTTATTCGTTAACGGATTTTAAATCTCGTAAATATTAGTTAATCGGTAGCCGATAAAGAAGCCTATTTACGTTTTGAGATTTAGTTTTTAGAACCTTTGTTTTTTTTATGGCAGCGGTTGTTATAACGTAAGTTATATAACCGTAAACTTGCAAATAAGCCTGTTAAGGCTTGCGATTAAGTACTGGAACGCCGTCTTTATATGCCAAATAAATGTAATAAATTTCGTATAGGGTTTGCTAAAAAAAACGTATTTAGGGGTACGGTTATATAGGTATATTGCAGTTTTAAAAATATATACGATCAGAAATGCAAGTAATTTAACGTTATTTTGCATAACAGTCGTTTTCTTCTTAATCACACCTTTTAAACGTTCCGTACCCCCGTTCTAAAACTAGGTATGCGGTATTAAAAGCTTAAGTTTAATGCTGAAAAAACATGACTGGAGGATATTTCGAAGTAGGTAAATTTTTTAAAATTTCGTTATCACATTTGATTACTTATAGGAAAACCTTATTTTGGTTTTTCAAAACGTTTAACAAATATCGAAACGTAGTAATTAATATATTTTATTCTCGGTTCTTAAGGTAAATATCCTAAATAAAACCTAAATATCTATCGGTTACAAACATAACATATCTATACCCTTTAGGGTTTTTTTCGAAATTAATAAAGTTAATAATTATTTTCTGTCCTAATCGGGAAACTCCTTCCTTAAGTTCGCGGCATATTTACTTTTTAGCCTTCGCTTTACCATATACCTGGCATTTGACAGTTATAAAACCTTTTAACCTGATTCCTTTAATATAAAACTACAACTAAGCTATTACTTCGAGGCCTAGATGGCCTAATTGCAAGTACTATAAAATGCCATCACTTATACGCGGCGGTTTTGTTATCCAAAAATTAACGTTTTATCTATAAATAACCAGGGTTACGGGAAACGTTATTGCGCTAATATTTTCGATAATAAACTAATTAAATTTATCTATTAAAATAACCACAATTTGATTATATTTATCTCGAATACAGTTATTAATCCCTTGGTTATCCTACTAAAAACCCTTTTTTCGGAGTTATCGAAATAACACCAAATTATAGGCAAATTATTCGTAATAAACCACGTTATATAACCGTAACGTTTTCGTACTGTTAAGGTTTCGAAATAACACATTAACCTTTCCGTAACCCCTAATCGGGACGAAGTTATTACTTACGTATACCCTGTTGCTTTATACGGTTAGTTTGAAATTTAAAAACCTGTTAATAAGGTTAAAAACATATATTATAAACCTTAAATCCAAAATAAACGAATTCCGTAAAAAGTAAAACGATAAGCTTATGGCAGCCAGTTAATTAATAATTAAAAAATACGTTAGGATTCGTCTTATTTTTTTTAAGAATTAATTTGTTTTTCGTATAATTAACTTATTTATAGATTTGGATATTTGGTTAATTTCTTCCTTTAAGGATTAATTAAAATTAATCCGTTTTTTAATTAAGTTAAATAAAGTTACGTTAAAAATAAACCCTACCGGAATTTTATTCGGAAATGCATAATAACATTGCGGCAGCCTATAAAAAACCCCTAAATACGCCTTACAACGCGTTCCTTAAACGTTTAACTTTTCGCGTTTTTGTTTGTTAAAGTTTTTATCTGTATTGGAACCTTTACGGTTACCTTATTTCGGGCTTCGTCTAGGGGTTCTCTTTCGTAATTAACGGTTAAAAAATCTATTATCTTCCTAATCAAAATTGTTCTAATTAACAAGGTCCGCGGAAACCCTGTAAAAGATCGGAAACGATACCTTAAAATCTTTTGATAAAAAAAATAAATTATAATCCAGTAATTCAAAAAATAAGCCGTTATTTTTTAGTAATTAATTATTCCGCTATCGATCTTAGCCTTTTTTACCATCTAGAAAATAATAATCTAGATCTTGATAACGGAAATTAAAACTATATATAAATCGTTAATTTATATAACTATTATTTTCGGTTTTAGAACGTCGTATCGTTATCTCCAAATCATTATCTTTTGCCATTTCATAAGTTATTTATCCAGTTTCTTACTTAATTTTACGGCTTATTTCAGCCTTTTTCGGCATTCTCGTTAAGTATTAATTAAAAGTCTGCTATCGTACACCCTGCCGGATTTGGCCATTTTAGCGTACCATTTCCGTAAGTTTTTCCTTAGAAAAAAACTTATCTTTTTAATCACTAGAAATACAGATTCCAGGATTTATTTTGTAAAATCGTTAATATTTTTTCGGAAAATATCGTACTTACAGTCCTTGTAAGTATATGCCGTAAAGTCCTAATTGTAAGCTTATCTACCTTTGGTCGTTATCTTAAGAATATTTATTAAGTAACCTGTATAATCAACTTTTTCGAAAGTTCCTTTTAAAAATAAAGATAAAACTGCTAAGGTATTAATCCGCGTTATATAACGAATTCGTCTTTTCGGGTAAGAGGTTATATCGGGTTTTATAAATCTAATAGGTTATTAAAGTAATTAATCAAAATTGATAAAATCCCAAATATTAAATGTGCATGTTTTAAATTAAAATTCGCCTTTAAAACGGTTCCAGTTCTTAGGTTCTTTGTAAATAACAAAAAATATGGACGGTACAGTTGCTATTATTGTTATTAAAGTATATTAAGATAATTGCTACTAATATACAGCCTATATCGTTTTAGCAATAATTGATTAATTAATAATTACTTCAATTAAGCGAATGAGACTTTTAATTATCAAATATAGGGGATGTTAGTTGCATTGTTATATTCAGCTAATTATGCCATTTCTTAGTATGCGTACAGCTTTTGTATAGCCTAGTAACGGAACAATTATCTTCCGATCAGAACGTAGTTAGGGTGCTTTAGCACCCTGGCTAGCTGACAGATGGTTTAAAAAGGCTTAAAAAGTCTTAAAAGAATCTGGCCAGCAAAGTGATGTTTAAGCTAGTTTAAGCACCTTAAACTAGAAAAAGGGTATATACGTTCGATATTTTCCATAATTTTAAATAATAACAACTTATAATATAACTTGGTTACCCACAATACCTTTGGTTATTTGTTATTACCAGACGTAAATAGTTTTATCGTTATTACTTAGTTTCTTACAGTACTACTGCCAACATAAACCCTTAGTAGTTGGATAACTAGCCCAGCCGTTACATCTAAGGATCACGTCCCTCATGTCTCTGCATAACACGTTCTTCGGCTCGATAAAGTTGCCTCATGCTGGTTTTCGGAAAAGGTACAGCCCTTCCCACCTTTCCGCACTTGACAGCTGCACACACTCATAAAGCTAGGCCTTATAGCCAGATAGCATTATCGGGAGCAGGGGTGATCCCCTACGAGCCACATCCCCGAGTATATAGACTACGTTCTTTACCCTAGATGGGAGGAAACTAGACAGTAGCGAGTCTCTTCCTAGATTGCGATCAGCTCTCTTACTAAGTTGTTCGCAGAAAGGGGCCCCCCATCTAGACTTCAGGGTTCATTCGGGACAATGTTGATCCGTTCCGGAGCCCAAGAGTCCTGTTTCAGTGGATCACCTACACCATGTGGGATCACCCTTTTTTAGCTTCCTAGATATCGTCATTTACCTTCTAGAGCGGTGCAGCTGCTCTCTAGTAAGTGTGACGTAAGTGATGACCCCTTCCGCTCTGCCAACATAAACCTAGCACGCGAGTACCTTAGAACCATGTTTATTACAAGTAGCAGTGTTGCTAATTGCATTAACTTTGATGGGCCTGTGTGCCGACTCTTGTTTTATATAAATTTTAAATCACATCGAGTGATATGATTAAGCTATGACGCTGAAGAGCTGACTTGCAGAAAGATGAGATACGCCGCAGAGTTGTTCTCACTTCACTTACACTAATGGATCAATTGGATCCGTGCGCTCGGACACCCCTCAACTCCGACCGATATCTCCAACCCCTTCCAACTTCAAAATCCAATAACTTAGCAACCACAATATGGATTTGGATGATATCGCTCACGTTTTTGTCCCCGATCGTCGGCCTAACGAGGAATTTAGTCAGGAAGCCCGGGCCTTTATAATTAGGGCCGTAACTGCGGGTGCAAACCCAGACCCGGGTGGCCGAAGCGATGGGAATAGAACGTCAGCGCGTCGGAGAACAAATTCAACGCTTTATAACTTACAGAACGGTCCATAACTTACCACGGAAACATCTTCAGCAGGCTATTCGAGGTCGCCTAGCCTCATATCTCTATCAGCTGGGCCGTCGTTACCCTTACGATACGTACCGTTAGCTCCAAGAGAAGACGGGTACCCATACCAACCTTATAGTAAAGCTTATTAAGTTACTCCCAAAAGATTAAGAGTTGTTCGTCGCGCAAGAGAATGGTATATACGGTTTTGAAGCCCTGAAACAGGGCTACAAAATGATATATGTAACTTTTCAATTAGACGTATTTTAATAAAGAAATGAATTGTTGAAGGTATGGGGTGAATACGGAGGAGGGTCGATTGATGGGGTGCGCACGCATTAGTGTGTGTAACAATCCCCCATTTTAAGATATCTCTATCCCTGTGCCAGACCTACGAAATGGGCAACCGTATCGTGCAGTCTCGAATATATATTTCCTTCTCATCTGGTTGTAGTTCAGCTGGAATTCGCAGTTCCTCTCCATGGTCTTTCACGTATTCGGTAACTTCGAAGGCTCCATTGACCGCGGCCGCCAGAACTGGAAATGTAATGGGCCGCAATCTATCTACTTCGCCATCGGAGAGAGGTTCCATACTACTGAAAAGGTCCATCGCAAAGCAACACTCGGATCTTGTAAGATGTTGCTCGGGCTGTCGCTTGAACCAGCCGACATAAGGCATACCACTCCCCGTTAAACGGTGAACCAAATAACTCAGGCTCTCTTCTGCGTACCGGGTATCGTTTCCGGGAAATCGAGGCAAGATAGCATCGCGAACACGATTTCTGCATCGTTCGATTGCGTAACAATAAACCATGCGGCCCTTGAACCGCGACTGTCTGAGCTGCTCGGTGAGTCGGTAGACCGGTAATGGGTGTTGCCCTGTACGCCTCTGATCCATCAGACCGACCGCGACGATCCATCCGCCCCTTGGCACATCCCTCCTACTTTGCGTGATGGGAAAGGGGATTCTGATGTTTGCCCTTGTCCAGAAAACTTGCCGATACCAGGGGGGGAATCCTTCCAATAAGCCCCAGACATCCTCCTTCGTCATCATAGCAGATTCAATGCTTCGGGAGCCCTCGAGGTGCGCCATCACGACTCCCGGGCGAGTATCAATCCGGACCTCGGCTGAGCCATGGCGGAAAATTTGCCCGTCCCAGGAATATCTTCTTGAACGATGTGTGTCTGAAGAAGCCATCGTATAAAGGAAAAAGGCCAAAATGGTTCGCGCATCCGTCTGAATGAATTTTCCGGCAGGTGGAAGGCCTGGAGTGATATTTTGGGCTGGCTGGTATCTCTGCATTGCAATGCTCCAAGCGCGGTTGAAAATTCCGCCCAGAGAAGAACCGGACTCCCAACACTGTGTTCGGCGGTCGTGAAGGGTAGAATGGGAGCACATCCCGTACATATTTGCTGCACAATCATGAAGAGCACCATCTGGGATATCAGTCCATTTGAATCGCACGCATTTCTGACTTCTCCACCGATGGTCCTGGAACTTGACCCAAATTACTCCTGCGAGGTTGTTGTAGATGGGGCCGATGAAGAGTACAGTTATGGCTACAATTACCGCAGCCATATTCCAGTCGATCTCCATGCTAAAGAAAGGAGTGTGCGGGAAAAGAAAAGCCTTTTTCTAACGGAAACTCTGTCACACTTACTAGGGAGCAGCTGCACAGCTCTCGAGGATCAATTGATGATATATAGGAAACTAAGTAGTGGTAACCCCACTGGGTGTGGATGATCTACTAATATAGAGCTCTAGGGCTCCGGAACGGATCAGTGATGCCCCGAATGATCCTGAGGTCTAGAGGGGGGTCCCTTTTTCTATGGCAAACTGAATAGTGAGATTGCGAGGGTACTTCGACAATGTAGCTCGAGGAAATTTTCGCGCGGAGAGGATTGTTGGGGAAAATTAGCTCGTGTAACGGAAGGGGCAAGGTTAGTGAGTGACTATTTGAGGCTGAGCAATAATTCAGAGGGACGATGTGTGTGATACACCGCTTCACCGCTAGAGAGCTCCCTCTCCGCCATCCGGATCTATTCTGCACGATCTCGTAAAGTTACCACCACAACATCACTTAGGACTCCGATTCTGTCGTATAAGGGACTTCACTCATCAGCACTAATGACTAGGGTACGTTGTTCTGGTGTGTGGCACGTCTTTCGTTGCGTGCATTAACCGCAACTGCAGCTCGCTGATGGCAATGCGCTTAAGGCCTCCATTTTGGACGGCGACCTTCAAGCAGTTAAAAGGCAATTAGCATCTGGAGTGAAGCTCAACAAAAGGATTGATGGAAATCCCCCGTTAGTTCTTGCCATTGAAAGTGGTCACGAGGAAATTGCGATCGCCTTAATCGAAGCCGGAGCCAGCCTCGCATTGCCTGCATTCAATCCAACGCTGATTCAACAAAGGGAAGCCGCACACATATCCGCCGCAAGAGTGTTCGTCGATGCTTTTTTCGGGACCGCGATTATATCCATTGCCGACCTGATTCTCTCCTATGCGTTCCCCAACCTAAATCGGATACACGCCCCTAGGCCAATCGTTGAATTCTTCACAGACGGCACCCGGCTCGGACTAGCCTGCCGAGCAGGCATGGCTGCTTCGATAGCATCCATGTTTATTAGTAGCGCCAAAGGATCCCTTGGGGGTTACTTGCAGGGGATTCTGTTGGAGCTACTGCTTTTTATGATGGAAGCATCTAGCAGCCCGCCCCTCCAATCCTTCGCCGTCTGGTGCTTGCAACCAACACGGACAGCTACAGCCATCAGATGGCTCCTTTCTTTAGTATTGTATCGCCAGCTAAAATGCCACTCTCACCGGGTCTTCCAGTATCTATTCCCGCCACCGGATCATCAAGGAGTTGATGTTCTCGATGCTTTGTTCGCATACAGAGGCGGAACCGACAGCGTGGCTACAGCATTATTGAACTTCGGCATATTTTCTCGGGTCTATGTCAAGTCTTCATTGCCCTTTCCAAACGCATATCCGGCGAAACTAATATGGTGGGCTGCCGACCGAGGGTTTCATGGTCCTGTTCGCCGACTTCTTGAGCTCGGGTTTCCGCCCGACTACAACCCGTTTTCCCGCCACCGCCACCTCATTACGCATGGCCGGGGCTTCGGATTCGATGGCTTTCTTTCGGCGGTGTCGGCCAATAATGGTCACGCTGAGGTTCTTCGAGAGCTGCTTAATCACGGGGCGTCCGTAAATGGACCAACTCAATCGCAAGGGGAACAGCATGAGGACCTTCTATTCCGTCATCACAGCGTTCCTCCTATTATTCGCAGCGCTTCGTCTCTTCTTGATACCACGGACCTCGACAAGGAAGAGGGATTACGAGCGTGTATCGAGCTGCTTCTCGAACTAAAAGCGGATCCAAACATCGGTGACAGAAGAAACAGAACCGCGCTCAGTTTCGCCGCAGCGGCAGGCAACGAACGGATTACTACGATGCTTTTAGACAACAAGGCCAATCCTAACATTGCCGATTCTGATGGGCGACTTCCTCTCCACTTCTCCTCATGCTCGCCGGCTATAATTAAAGCACTGGTATATCATGGCTTGGATATCAATGCGAAGGACGTGAAAGGAAATACGGCATTGCACTCCACCAGCCTAAATGAAACGAATGTCGAGGGACTCCGAATACTTCTGAAAGCCGGGGCAGACACCTTCGTGGTAAACGAATCTGGCGAGACGGCTTTCCAAATTGTCGCCCGCTACGGTGACGAAGAGGTTCTGTCCCTGTTCCTTGAAGCTGGAAATGATGTGAACTCCCATGCAAGTGGCTCTAGGCCACCTATATTACTGGCCTGCCTTCGATCGTTGGGGAGAGCACGAATTCTGCAATACCTACTCACTAAAGGGGCCGACCCGAATATATCGGATGCCCGTGGAACGACAGCACTTCATTTTCTTTGTATGCCAGATTCAAACCCCAGCTCCAACTACAACGACCATATATCGGCTATCAAGGCTTTAATACAGAAGGGAGCAAATGTCAACGCGCGAAAAGAAGACGCGAATGGCGTAAGGGTTGTGACACCGATCGGTCTTGCTGCGGCTTACGCGCCTTCCCCAGAAATTATCAAATTGCTTCTTCATGCCGGCGCTAAACCGGATGGCCTGTCTGATAACGGGAAGCCAGCTTTAATCTCATGTATATTGGCTAGGCGGTACACTTGGGACTCGGAAAAAGTCGTCTCCATTTTGGACGCTTTTCTCGACCACACGCCAGCGGCTGTCTACCAGAGTGACAGAGAAGGACGGACCCCTTTATATTGGGCTTTCGAGACCAAAAACTACAGAGCGTGCCAGAGGCTCATTCTTCGGGGAGCGGACATTTCTATCATGTATCGAAGGAATACCTCGTATTAGATTTGCCGATAAGACCGTTGAGATCGGGGTATAATTACAGGTGAGTGTACAAAGATGCTGGAGGGCTTTATGCTTACGCAAGAGGAATATTATATTGTACATTCACCATATTCTCGCGATCACCGGGTGGAAGACGACGCCGCTGAATTCGGGGCGGCGGGGAGACATGCCCTTCGTCGTGTTTGCTGACGTATTGTGCTGCCGGATATAGGGGATGTCAGTTGCGTTGTTGTGTTCAGCTAATTGCGTAAGTGCTTCGTATACGTACTGCTCTTGTGTAGCCTAGCAACGGGAACAATTATCTTCCGATTAAAAAGTAGCTAGTTAGGGTGCTTTAGCATACCTGGCTAGCTGATATACCCCTTAACGCTTTAAAGAATTCGGGGCGTTAAACGTTATATTTAATTACTTTTTAAAGTTACGGCTTTTTATTTTATCTTTTCTCCGGTAATTATATTTTTTAATTAACGTACCACATAAGCGAGCTGGCCACACAAGCGAGCTGGCCGGATTCTGGCACTCCGCAACAATCCATCCAAATAACTCAACCACAACATATCCAATTAATTCAAATTATGTCAGATATAGGTGATGTCAGTTGCGTTGTTGTATTCAGCTAATTGCGCAGCTTCTTAGCGCGCGTACTGCTTTTGTGTAGCCTAGCAACGGAACAATTATCTTCCGATCAGAGCGTAACCTTTTGTAATTAGGTGCTTTGGCACCTTAACTAGCTGATACACCCCCTTAACGCCTTGAAGAATTCGGGGCGTTAATCGCCATACTTTTATTACTTTTTAAAGTTACAGCTTTTTATTTAACCTTTCTTCCGGTAATTGTATTCTTTTAATTAATTAATTCCTTATTAAAAATAACCTTTAAAGTTTTCCTCCATAAGTTTAAAGCTTTTATAATATTTACTAATCTTAATTGCTTTTTGAAATGCTTAAAAGGTTTTTAAGGTAAGGTTTTGGTTAGTTTATTAATTAATATATTGCCTATAGGCGTATAATCCATTTTAATTAAACGTTTTTTTGCTGCTTTTTACATTTAATAGTTGTATATATTTACGTGCCGCAGCTTTATCCGTAAAAAGGTAACGTCGGCGTTAATAAGCCGTATAATTTGTTAATTATCGTACCATATATTTAAAGGTTTTATATTTAGGTTAATTTTTAACTTTTTGATTCATTGAAAAATAAATAAGGCTTTTTAGTAATTTACGTAAGGGATAATAATTCCGTTTCGATTATAGAAGTATTTATTAGATTTTGCTTATTTGTCCGTTATTTTATTATTTTTCCGAATAGTTTTTTAACGTAAGTTTAGGAATTTTTTCGATCGATTATATCATTTGCAAAAAAGGCGTTACTATAGATATTTATTAAATCCTTGCCGCCGAACTGCAATGTTAGCATTTTGGTGCCGACTAGGTATCGTATAACGTAATTAGTTATTTTATAGTATACGTTATTAAGGTTTTAGTTAAATCGGGTAAGTTTAAATATTAAAACGGATATATTAGGTTACGTATAGATTGCGACGTATAAAATGGAACCGATTTTCTTTTGGTATTTATTAATAAAGCCTGGATAAGCTAGATTAAGATTCGGTAATAATTTTTTTCTTATTATTGGCGTTTTTGCAAAGTTATTTAGATTTTTTTAAGGATTAGGTTAGTTAGCTTATTAATAAAGTCGGATTAAAATATCCAAATTTTTTTGGTTAAATTTATCTTTAATTATTTCGATTTTAAGAAATTATTAAAAGTTTTTATATTTTATAACAATTATACCGTTTTTATATCTGTTAAATTAACCGATCGACGAAGGCCTAATTCTTTTTGTTATATGTGGCGATAATGTCGTCGACGAAGAAAAAAAAAAGCACCTTTTAATAAATAAAATAATAAGATTTATAAGAAACGGGGTCAAGTTTTAAATCCTTAAGCGTATTAATGAAAATCTTTTATTAAAGTAACGGCAATTTTTTTAGGTTATATAGGACCTTTTTAATTAGGAATATTTTATTACGTTAGAGGTATCCTAAGAGCGTTTTTATATATATTTTATAAGGTAAATTCGTATTAACGAAAGCGTTTATAACGTTATATTACTTAAGTTTTAGGTTAAATTTAGCCGTAATAATTATTAAGGTTTTAAAGGATTTTCCGATTAAGGTAAATACGTATGTATCGTTATAAGTAATAAGCTGTTAATCATTTCATATAACGAAACGTGCTTTGTATTTTTAGAACTAGTTATATTTATATATATCTTAAAACCTGTCTTTTTAAATAACGGATTGATCGACGACTTCCTAAAACTGTATATTTTTGTAATTTTGTAAATGGGCCTTTTTGGTTTTTAAAAATAATTTCTTTAACAGGTATGTATTTAACTTTTTATAGCTTTTCGGTAGTGGCGGTAGGTTTTGCCTGTCTATCCGGTTTTGTAATTTAGGTATTATTTTTATTTTTGTTTTTGTTTTTGGTATATTAAAGTTTTTTCAATTAAGGTAACGCGAATTTTGGGTTATTTTCTTCTTTAAGTTTTCGAAATTTACCGGTTAATTATTAATCGTATTAATAAAATAAATTAATCGTTTAACGTTAAACGCGGTTTTTTATATTTTGTAATCGTACCGATAATTATTTTTTCGATACGGAACGTACGGGAAATTTACTTTTATAACCCGTAAATTACTTTCGTTTTTTATCGTTACTTTAAATTAAAGCGTCGGAGAATAAATTCAACGCTTTATAACTTATAAAACGATCCATAACTTACTACGGGAATATCGTTAGCGGGCTATTCGAAATCGCCTAGCCTCATATCTTTATTAGCTGGGCAGTTGTTACTTTCGCGATACGTACCGTTAATTCCGAAAAATGGCGAGTACCTATACCAACCTTGTAATAAAGCTTATTAAGTCACTTCCAAAAGGATTGAAAGCCGCTCGTCGCGCTAGAGGATAGTATATACGGTTTTGAAGCCCTAAAAAGAGCTACAAAATGATATATGTAGCTTTTTAATTAGACGTATTTTAATAAAGAAATAAATTGTTAAAGGTATAGGGTTAATAGAGAGGAAGGTCGATGGATGGGGTGCGCACGGATCTAATTAATCCGTTAATATAACGCAAATTTATACCAAGGCGTACGGCTTATACGTTTTTTATATACTAGAAATATTAGGCTGAATTAACAGCAATATATTAAAAGGTTACTGAAATTAAATGTGCTTAAACGAAATACAAAAGGAACCTACATTATTTGTTAAAGATTATTTAAAGCACGCTGTGAAATATAACGAAACCGTAAGTAGCAAAACAAATACTTTTACATACGTAAGCCTGGTAAGGAAATTTAACGTTTTAAGTTGCATTACTAAGCCGGATACAGCTTTTGCAACGTCGACCTGGGCTAGGTTTATAAGGAGCCTGTTTTTAAGATATTAAAAATATATTAAAAGATTAACATGTTACCGAAACGGTATAATAAACCTATTACTTCGGTACTGGAAACTGGAATAAATTTATCTATACTTACAATATAACGACTTAAAATTATTCGGAGCAAGAAATATAAGCTTTGCAGAAAAAGAATTAACTGAGTCTATTATAAGATATATATTCTTTATAACTAAGGCTTTCGTATTGTAACTTTCGAAGCTATAAGGTGTTATTACGAAATATATTACAAAAGCAAAATCTGTTAAAGCCGGTATAGCGATTACAGAGGTAACAGAGATTGAGAATTTCTTAATTAAACTTCGGCTTATGCCAGAAATCCTTATTCCCAGTTTAAAAATAATATAAAAACATTTAAATAAATAACAAAAATATAAATATTATGAAAAAAGCGTTATATTCGAATCGAATATTATTACGTATTTTAAAAGTAAGGAACGGTAATATTAACTTTCAATATATGAAAAGCAAGGATAATCCAAATAATAAACTTACGACACAATTTAGTAAATCGAATTTTAAGCGATTTATATAAAACTTAGGATTTTTTAAAAAAAAATACAAAAAAGACGGAATTAAAACAAACTTAAGGTTGGTTGGCATAACAAGTAATATACCACTAGAATGGATATAGAAATTAAGGTTTAATTCCTATACGGATTGATTTGTTTTTGAACTTTTCGGACTTTCCAGCTGTAATTACTTGATGTAAAAAGGCGTAACGTAGCACACAAGCGAACCGCCGACATAAGCGAACCGCTCGTTTTTTCTTAGCACTTTAACCATCCAAGTTTAATCATTTATTTCTTAATACCAACAACATAAAACGGCTTATAAAAGAACCGAAAATAAACCTAGTTATTTAAACTAAAAAAGAAAAACCTAAAACTTAATTATAAACGTTTTTATACGATATATAATGTTCCCGAAACCACTTTAAGAAACCGATATAACGGTAGCGCTTTCCAAATGGATATAATTTTGAATTTACGAAAATTAACGCCGACTGAAAAGAAATCGATTATCGAAAAAAATCCTTAACTTAAATACGTAAACATTTCCTATTCGGCTTTAATATATTAAAAATATAACGAATTTATTGCTTACTTAACGTATTATCGATTGCGTTAGGGTTGATTAAATGTTAAACTTTGTTCGACGGTAAAAAAAACTTAAAATGCGTTTAAATCGAAAAATTAATTATTAAAAGGTATTATGCAAAAATCCGGAAATATTTCGTAAATAGTTCGAATTGGTTCGGGTTATAATCGCAAAATACGGTATTACAGAAAAAAATATTTATAATTTTAACGATACGGAATTTTTAATAAAGCTTTTAATAATATACGGCATAATAATTATAAATGCCGAAAAACGTGGAAAATTTAAATAAACGCAATAAAGTAATCGAAAATAAGTTATAGTTATATAAGTTATTAATTTATAAGGTTAAGTTATATCGTTATTTATTATTTTAACGGAAAAAACCTACTTTAAATTTTGGTATTACGATAACTTATTATTATTTAATAAAAAGTCGGAATTAATTATAATAATTAGATAACAAACGAATTAAGTTTAAAATAAATTTAATATTTCGATAAACATATTTAAACGCGTACGAAAGAAATAAAACGTTTTTTTATTTTCGACGGTTACGAAAGTTATTATTTAATAAAATTCGAAAAATATTATGCAAATAACGACATTATTACGTTTTATATGCCCTTTTATTTTTCTTATCGGCTTTAATCTTTCGACGTATTTTGTTTTTCCGTTTTAAAACGTACGTATACGTTTTATATCGAGAATTTAATGCGACGTTATTATATTTATATCGTTAAGGAAGATTTTTTTGTTAGTTTTTTCGACGCGTTTAAAACCGTTATAACGTTCGATAATATCAAATCCGGTTTCGCAAAAACTGGACTTATTTTATTTAATTTTAATAATGTTTTTTCCGAATTGGAAATTTCTTTAGCTGTACTTACGCCAACCGTCTTGCTGCTTACCTCCGCCGGTTCCATTTTTTCCCCACCGTCGAAAACCCCTCGAAATATTTAAGAAACAAAAAAATAAAAATGATACTTGCAAAAAAAAAATTACCAGGGGAGCTCGCTGACAAAGATAGTTAAATCGGTTAATTTTTTAACAAAAAGTAACTTGATATTTATATACGAAAACGTTTTTTTTAAAGAAAAAACCGTCAAATTACGCGAAATTAACTATTTTCTTAACAAATGCCGAAAAATTAAAAATAACCGTTTTCAAAAAAAAGGAATATTTATTATACAAGAAAAATAAGCTTTTCTGGCCGAAAAAAAAGGATAATAAAAAAATGCAGCTAACAGCAATTAAAAATAATCGTCGTAAAAAAGTTAAAACAAAAGAACGGAAATATGGCATTTACGGCAAGCTTAAACATAATACGCGTGTTTGTAAAAAACTGTAAATACGTCTAACGAAAACGAATCCGATTAATTTAAATTAATTTAATGCGTTGTTGTTAAGAAATAAATAATTAAACTTAAATAATTAAAGTTGCCAAGAAAAAACAAACGGTTCGCTTATATCGGCAGTTCGCTTATATTTTACGTTATTAGCATTTAGTACTTTTAGGTATTGCAGGCTGGAAGGCTTTATCGGTATTAGGCTGCAGGATATAATCTGCGACATATTTTATTTACGGCTTACCTTTTAACCGCCTAATTATGTACTTAAAAGCGATTGCCTACGGATAGGATTTGTCCATTTTAACAGACTGAGATCTATCATATACAGATTACGCCAGCTTCCTATATTTGATTACTATAACTGCTAACATAAAATAAAGTTTTAAAATAATATACGTTACGTTAAGTTTAACGAAATTAATACGGATGTATTTTAATTAAATTACTAAATTAATAATTAACCTTTCCGTAATTAATAAAGTAGTTTTTTTTTAAATAGGAAAAGTTAGAAAATTACATTTTCTTTTAATTTGTATTTTTTTATAATTTCCTTTAAACGAAAATACAAATATCGAAAAGTAAGCCTTAGAACAAACGGGGCTTAATTTCGGGTTTAAGGGTTTTTTCGAATTAATATTAAATACATTCGAAAACTTTATCCTGCTGGTTATGCAAAAATCTTTCCTTTTTACGTTTTTTAGAATTAATTGACTTTTCGGTATCGGGACTTTCGGCTTTACTTCTTCCGGAAAAAGATTTAGCGTATTTTTATATATGCAGATAATCCGTTAGTTATCTTTTAAAACTAAGCCATTTCGTTAGTAATTTAAGTTTTGTTACGCTGTCGAAAGTACTGGCAGCGGTTTTAACGTTGGATATAATAATCGATTTAATTATTAAACTAACAGGATAGTTCACAGACCTTTCAAACAGCTGGTTCGGTATAATAGTTTAATATATTAAAAGGTTTAAAAATAAATAAAAGCTTTGAAAAGGTAAATAAAACGTCTAGGTTTAAAGGAAAATTTTCGGGCACTTATTTCGAACTCGAATAAATCTGTTCCGGGTTTCAAAAATAATGAAATAAAGAAGATAATGCCGGAAATTAATAGTAGTAAATATTAAGAAAAATATAAAAGAATTACAAGTTATATTTTAATTTTTTTTTTAAGAAAGTCGATTATATTCAATATTAAGAAGGCTTAAATAAGATAAAGAAAATTTCTTTTGTTAAAGAATTTAAAAAATCGAAGTTTAAAAAAAAGATTAAGTTTAAAAAATATCTTAAAATATTTATATTAATATTATAAACGTTAAGTGGTTTTATAGTAAGATTTGGTTATTACGATAAGGGAATTAAAGGGTTAAGTAATTTCTTTATTTAGATACTGTTAAAAGGTTTATTTCAAAATTCGGATAAAAGAATTATATTACTAAATTGATTTTGTCTGTTTATGAAAAAAAGGTTTTAATAAGATATTAATATATTGAAATATAAGGTTTTAATACCTTCGTATAACAGCTTTTAATATAAGAAATACATAAATACTTCCGATAGTCGGGTTTTGTAATATAAATATATCGGTCGATAGGTATATAGTATAACTTACCTTATTAAAATCAGGCCTTATTTTTGAGGTTGGGGCTGCGCCGTAAGCGCAGCTGCGGCTAGTGTTAGCTAGCAAGGGTGCCAAAGCACCCTAGCTACAGAAGGCTACGTTTTGATCGGAGGATAATTGTTCCGTTGCTAGGCTACATAAAAGCTGTACGCGTATTGAGAAGCTGCATAATTAGCTGAATATAATAACGTAACTGACATTTTTTATATCTAACAATTAAAAGTCTTATTTGCTTAATTTAAGTAATTATTAATTGATTAGTTATTGTTAAGACGATATAGGTTGTATATTAGTAGCAATTATTTTAATATATTTTAATAACAATAATGGCGACCGTACCGTCGACGTCTTCCGTTACTTACAAGGAATTTAAAGATTGGGACCGTTTTAAAAGCGAATTTTAATTTAAGGTATGCACTTTTGATTTTTAGGATTATATTGATTTTGATTAGGAATTTTAGTAGCTTATTAGACTTACGAAACCCGATATAACCTTTTACTTAAAGAAACGAATTCGTTACGCAACTCGGACCAATATTTTAATAACTAATTTTTTTTTTTAGAAGGAACTTTCGAAAAAATCGATTTTACGGGTTATCCGATAAATATTTTAGAAATAACGACCGAAGATAGATAAGCTTATAATTAGGACTTTACGGAATTTATTTACATAAATCAAAAATACGATATATTCCGTAAAAATGTGAATATTTTTATGAATTGGGTCCTGGATACGGTATTTTTAACAATTAAAAAGATAAGTTTTCCTTTAGAAAAGAATTTATAGAAGTGATACGTTACGCTGGTTAAATTCGGTAAAGTATACGATGATAGGTTTTTGATTAATACTTAACGAGAATACCGAAAAAGGCTGAAGTAAGTTTTGAAGTTAGGTAAGAAGTTAGATAAATAGGTCGTGAAATGGCAAAAGATAATAGCTTAGAGATAGTAATACGGAGTTTTAAAAACAAAATTAATAGTTATATGGGTTAACGATTTATATATAATAATATTTTTTTTATGAAAAATTGGATAATTATTTTTTAGATAGTACGGAAGGTTAAGATTAAAAACGGTACGATTAATTATTAAAAAGTAGCTGTTAACTTTTTGGATTACTGGGTTATAACTTATCTACCGTTAATATTACGAAATATGAAAGTAACCTTTTTGACGTTCCAAGGGACTTTTACGGATTTTTTTAATTAGGAAAATCCTAATTAGGAAGATAGCAGATTTTTTAACCGTTAACCGCAAGGTAGAACCCCGGGACGAAGGCCGAAACGAGGTAACCGTAAAGGCTTTAATATAGATAAAAACGTTAACAAGCGAAAGCGTAAAAATTTAAATGCTTAAGGTATACGTTACAAGGCGTATTTAAAGCTTTTTTATAAATTACTTAAATGTTATTATGCGTTTTTTAATAAGGCTTTAACTTGCTTTTGTTTTAGTAGCGATATAATGAAACTGGTTTATTAAAAAATTAACTTTGATTAGTTTTTAAAAAAGGAAATTAACCGTTTGTCGAAATCTATGGATAAAATAATTATAAAAACCGATTAATTTCTAAAGTAAGTAAGACGAATCCTAACGTGTTTCTTAATTATTGATTAAAAAGGTGCCATAAACGTTTCGTTTTACCTTTTACGGAATTCGTCCATTTTGGATTTAAGGTTTATAATATACGTCTTTAACTTTATTAGTAAGTTTTTAAATTTTAAACTAACCGTATAAAGCGACGAGGTGTACGCAGGCAATAACTTTATCCCGATTAAAGGATACGGAGAAATTAATGTATTATTTCGAAACCCTAGCGGTACAAAAGCGTTACAGTTATATAACGTGGCTTATTGCAAACAATTCGCCTGTAATTTAATATTATTTCGATAATTCCGAAAAAGAAATTATTAGTAAAATAACCGAAAAATTAACAATTACATTCGAAATAAATATAATTAAATTATAGCTACTTTAAGAAATAGATTTAATTAATTTATTATCGAAAATATTAACGTAATAACGTTTTCCGTAACCCTAGTTACCTATAGACGAAATATTAACTTACAATTAAGCTACCTAAGCTTTAAAATAATTACTTAATTACAATTTTATACTAAAGAAGTCCGATTAAAAAGTTTTATAATTATTAAATGTTAAGTATATAACAAGGCGAAAGCTAAAAAGCAAATACGCCGCAAGCCTAAAAAAAAACTTTCCGATTAAAATAAAAAATAATTATTAATTTCACTAACTTCGAAAAAAACCTTAAAAAGTACAAATACGTTATATTTATTACCGATAGATATTTAAGCTTTATTTAAGATATTTACTTTAAAAACCGAAAACAAAATATATTAATTATTACGTTCCGATACCTGTTAAGCGTTTTAAAAAACTAAAACAAAAATTTCCTACAGGTAATCGAATACGATAACAAAATTTTAAAGAATTACTTACTTCGAAATATCCTCCAATCGCCTTTTTTCAACATTAAGCTTAAGCCCTTAATACCGTATACCTAGGCCTAAAACGGGGGTACGAAACGTTTAAAGGGTATAATTAAGAAAAAAACGATTACTATGCGAAATAGCGCTAAATTACTTACGTTTTTAATCGTCTATATTTTTAAAGCTATAATATACCTTTATAACCGTATCTTTAAATACGCTTTTTTTGGCAAACCTTCTATGAGGTTTACTATATTTATTTAGTATATAGAAACGGCGTTCCAATACTTAATCGCAAGTTTTAACAAACCCATTTACGAACTTACGGTTATATAACTTACGTTATAACGACCGCTGCCATAAAAAAAAAGCTTCAAAAGCTAAATCCCAAAACATAAATAGGCTTTTTTATCGGTTACCGATTAACAAATATTTACGAAATTTGGAACCTTTTAACGAATAAGGTTATTACCATTCGAAACGTATAATTTAACGAAAAAGTTACCTTTTCAAGCGATATCAAAAATCTAAAAAATAACTTCTTCCACGTTACTAAAAACGAATTATAAAACTTATTCCAATAAGTCCACGTACTTAATTAGGACTATAGCCACCTTATATATATATATATAAAAGATAAAAACCTAAATGGAACAATTTAATTAACAACTAAATAGGAAAGATAGTTCCAAAATAGCATTAACGTCGAAAACGTACGAAAAAAACAAAACAAACCTGTACGTAAAGGATTAATTACTTTTATACGACAGTTATATTCGAACCATTACTATCCCCTAAACCATCACCACCGCCAGCATCTGCCCTAATAACTACTACGATCATTACGCCGACGGAAAAAATAAAAGCGGCCTTAAGCTTTTATCAAGCTATTTAACCTAATATAACAGTAAAAAACGAAGGTACCTTACGGGTTATAAACGTAAGCTCCCCGTATATTCCGTACCAAAAGGGTATTATTAAATACGATTATAAAATATAGAAAGCCGTATTTAATACAAAACGGCTAGCCTACTTTATAAATACAATCAATAACCAGCCGGTAAGCTGCGAAAATTTAAAGCAAATAAAAATCCGAAATACGCGCTACCCTAATCGGAAAAGTTTCAATATACCAAAAACAAAGTTAAAAATAAAAGTATTACCTAAATCGTAAGGCCGGGTACACAGGCGAAACCTACCGCCACTTCCGAAAAGCTATAAAAAGCTAAATACACACCCGTTAAAAAAGTTATTTTTAAAGGCTGAAAAGGCCCACCTACAAAATCACAAGGATATGCAATCCTGAAAGATCGTCGATTAGTTTGTTACTAAAAAAAACAGGTTTTAAGATATATATAGGTATACGTTTACAAGTTTAATAAATATAGCTGGTTATAAAAATGTAAAGCTCGTCTTATCGTATAAAACGATTAACAACTTAAAAACGTTTATAACGATATTTACGTATCTATTTTAACTGGAAGGTCTTTTAAAACCTTAATAATTATTACAGTTAAGTTTAACCTAAAGCTTAAACAATATAACGCTATAAACGCTTTCGTTAACGTGAACTTACTTTATAAAACTTTTATAAAAATACCCCTGGAATATCCTTAACGTAATAAGATATTGTTAATTAGAAAGACCTTATACGGCCTAAAAAAATCGCCGTTATTTTAGTAGAAAGACTTTATTAGCACGTTTAAAAACTTAAGATTTAACCCCGTTCCTTATAAGCCTTATTGCTTTATTCGTTAAAAAAAGTTATTTTTTTATGTCGACGATATTATTATTGCGTATAATAAGAAAAATTAAGCCCTTATTAATCGGTTAATTCAGCAAATATAAAAACGGTACACCCTTATAAAAAGTAAGAACTTACAATAATTTTTAAGTATCGAAATAATTAAAAATAAACTTAACCAAAAAATTTAGTTATCCTAATCCAACTTTATAAACAAACTAATTAACTTAATTCTTAAAAAAGTTTAAATGACTTTCTAAAAACGTCCATAACGAACGCCGAGTTATTACCAAATTCGAATCTAGCCTATCCAAACTTTATTAACAGATACCAAAAAAGATCGGTTTCATCCTTTATATTGCGGTTTATACGTAACCTAATATATCTTTTGCAATATCCAGACTTGCGTAATTTAACCAAAACTTTAATAACGTATATTATAATGCAGCTAATTACGTTATATAGTACTTAGTTAACACCAAAACGCTAACGTTATAATTAAATAACAAGGATTTTTTAAATATTTAAAATAACGCCTTTTTTATAGATAATACATTTAATTAAAAAAACCTTCAAACTTACGTTATAAAATTATTTAAGAAAATTATAAAATAACGTACGAATAAGCAAAATATAATAACTATTTCCATAACCGAAACGGAATTATTATCCTTTATGTAAGTTATTAAAAAAACCTTATTTACTTTTCGATTAATTAAAAAACTGAAAATTGGCTTAAATACAAAACCGTTAAATTTATAATACGATAATTAACATATTATACGGTTTATCAACGCCGACGTCGCCCTTTTAAAAACAAAACTGCGGCACGTCGATATACATAATTCCTAATTACGAAAAATAACAGAAAAAACCTAATTAAAATGGATTATAGGCTTATAAACGATATGTTAACTAATGAATTAACTAAAGCCCTGTTATATAAAGCTTTTAAACATTTCAAAAAACAACTAGGATTAGTAAATATTACAAAAACCTTAGATTACCGGAAAAAAACGTTAAAAGCAATTTTTAATAAGGAATTAATTAATCAGAAAAATACAATCACCGGAAAAAAAGTTAAATAAAACGTTATAATTTTAAAAAGTAATAAAAATATGGCGATTAACGCTTCGAATTTTTTAAAACGTTAAAGGGGTGTATTAGCTAACAAAGGTGCCAAAGCACCCTAACTACAGAAGGCTACGCTCTGATCGGAGGATAATTGTTCCATTGCTAGGCTACACAAAAGCTGTACGCGTACTGAGAAGCTGCATAATTAGCTGAATACAACAACGCAACTGACATCCCCTATATCTGACAGCTAGAGCTTTCCAAAAATCTGTTACTCCAAGTACCGACTTACAAAAGACCCACAAAACAGACTCACAAAAATAAAATCTCAAAAATAAGGCCTAATAGTAAGTTGTGATTTTTTGGTTCCGTTTGGTACCGCCTTATATAACTTTTTAAAAATCTATTTTGGAAATTTGCGAATATAACAATAATATAAATATTAAATAGAATAATGAAAAACAACATTATATAAAGCTTTAAAAAGGCTTTCTAACGGTATACATCTTATTTCAATCGGGATTAATTTAATAGAAATAATAAAGAATAAAATAAAAATTTTAAGTTTGGCACCGATTTTTTAACCGGAACGCTTTCATAACTGCGATAACGTAACTACCGCATGCAACATTTCGCCTTAGATTTTTTAAGGGTAATTTAATATAGGAAAAGCCCGTATAGTTATTTTTTTGTCCGTACGGATTATGGTTATTACGTTGTAATAAAAAGGGCGTTCCGGTTAATTAAATCCGGAACCTTTTCAAAGGTTGCGACGTAATAATTACAACCCGTACGGCCGAAAAAATTGAGATACGGGCTTTACCCATATCAAATGTACTTAGGAAGCCCGGTGTACGATAATGCGACCGATAGTTACGTTATCGCATCCATAAGGGCGTTGCGGTCGCCCATTTCTCTAACCTTTATTTAACCGTATTGGCTTTAATTCCTTTTTAAAAAATTGGAAAAAAGTCTTAATATGTATATTAGCTTTTATTTAACGCGCTTGGAAAGTTTTATACTTATTGGCCTTAATTCAATCCCGTAATTCTTTTTTTAATCTTTAAATTTTTTTAAAAAAAATAGAAGAAAAATTAGTAATTTTGTTAACAAAGTGCCAAACGGACCCATATTTTATATAATTACAACTTAGGCCTCGCTAATTGTCAGATATAGGGGATGTCAGTTGCGTTGTTATATTCCGCTAATTGTGCCACTTCTCAGTACGCGTACAGCTTTTGTATAGCCTAGCAACGGAACAATTATCCTCCGATCAAAGCGTAGCTAGGGTGCTTTAGTACCCTGGCTAGCTGATACACCCCTTCAACGTCTTGAAGAATTCGGGGCGTTAAACGCCACATTTTCATCACTCTTTAAAGCCACAGCTTTCCATTTAACCTCTCTTCCGGTAATTGTATCCTCCTAATCAGCCAATTCCTCATCAGAAATAACCCTTAAAGTTTTCCTCCGCAGGTCCAAGGCTTCTATAATATCCACCAATCCTAGCTGCTCTTTAAAATGCCTAAAAAGTTCTTAAGGCAGGGCTTTAGTTAATCCATTAACTAATATATCGCCTGTAAGCGTATAATCTATTCTAATCAAACGCTTTTCTGCTACCTTTCGCAACCAGTAATTATGTATATTTACGTACCGTAACTTTATCCGTAAAAAGGCGACGTCGGCGTTAATAAGCCGTATAATCTACTAATTGTCGTATCATATATTTAAAGGTTTTATATCCAAGCTAATTTCCAGCTTTTTAATCAGTCGAAAAGCAAATAAGGTTTTTTTAGCAACCTGCGTAAAAGATAACAATTCCGTTTCGGTTGTAAAAGTAATTACTGTATTTTACTTATTCATTTGCCATCTTATTATTCCTTCAAACAACTTTATAACGTAAACTTAGAAACTTTTTCGATTAATTATATTATTTGCGAAAAAAATATCGCTCCAAGTATTTATTAAGTCCTCGTTACCGAACTGTAACGTTAACATTTTAATATTAACTAGGTATCGTATAACGCGATTAGCTGCTTTATGGTATACGTTACTAAAGTTCTGGTTAAATCGGGCAAACCTGGATATTAAAAAAAATATATCAGGTTGCGTATAAATTATAACGTATAGGATAAAACCGATTTTTCTCTGGTATCTGTTAACAAAATTTGAATAAGCCAGATCAGGATTTGGCAGTAACTTTCCCTTTACCATTAACGTTTCTAAGAAACTATTTAAACTTTTTTTAAAAACTAAATTAACCAACTTGTTTATAAAGTCAGATTGGGATAACCAGATTTTTCTGTTAAGTTTATTTCTAATTACTTCGATTCCAAAAAACTACTGGAAATCCCCACTTCCTATAAAAGTGTACCGTTCCTATATTTACTAAATTAACCGATCGACGAGGGCTTGGTCTTTTTTATTATACGCGGCGACAATATCGTCGACAAAAAAAGAAAGTACCCCCTAACAAATAAAACAACAGGGCTTATAAGGAACGGAACTAAGTCTCAAATTTCTAAGCGTACTAATAAAGTCTTTTTACCAAAACAACGGTAATTTTTTCAGGCCATATAAGGCCTTTTTAATTAGGAATATCCTGCTACGTTAAGGGTATCTTAAAGGCGTTTTTATATATATTTCGTAAGGTAAATTCGCGTTAATAAAGGCATTTACAGCGTTATATTGCTTAAACTTTAGGTCGAACCTAGCCGTAATAATTATCAGGGCTTTAAAAAACTTTCCGGCTAAAGTAAATGCGTATATATCGTTATAAGCAGTAAGCTGTTAATTACCTTATACGACAAAACGTACCTTGCATTTTTGAAACCAGCTATGCTTATCAAATTTATAAACGTACACTTACATATACCTTAAAACCTGTTTCCTTTTAGTAACGGACTGATCGACGACCTCCCAGGATTACATATCCCTATAACTTTATAAATAGGCCTTTTCGGCTTCCAGGAATAACTTCCCTAACGGGTATATACTTAGCTTTTTATAGCTTTTCGGTAATAGCGGTAGGTCTCGCCTATATACCCGGCTCTGTAACCTAGGTAATACCTTTATTTTTAACTTTGTTCTTAATATATTAAAGCCTTTCCGATTAAGGTAACGCTAGTTTCGGGATTTTATTTTCCCTAACCTTCCGCAGCTTACCGGCCGATTATTACGCGTACTTACAGAATAGGTTAATCGTTTTGTATTAAATGCGGCTTCCTATATTCTGTAATCGACTTTAATAGTATTTTTCGGAACGTATGGAGAGCTTACGTTTACAACCCGTAAAAGGCCTTTATTTTCTATCGTCACTCTGGGTTAAACAGCGTAACAGAAACTTAGGGCTGCCTCTATTTCTTCCGTCGACGTAATAATCGTAACAGTTATTAAGGCGGACGCTAGCGGAAGTAACGGTCCAGGAAACGGTAATAGCTTAAACACAGCTATCGTATAAAGGTAATCAGTCCTTTACGTACAGTCTTGTTCTGCCCCTTACCGTACGTCTTCGACGTCAGTGCCACTTTGGAACCATCCCTCCTGTCCAGCCGTTAATTAAATTGTTTCATTTAGGTTTTAATTTTCCTCGTATATATATATAAGGTGGCCGTAAGCCTAATCAGATACGTAAACCTGTCGGAATAAGTTCTATAGCTCGTTTTCGGTAATGTAAAAAAGGTCGTCTTTTAAGTTTTTGATATTACCTAAAAAAGTAGCTTTTTCATTAAATTATACGTTTCGAATAGCAATAACCTTATTCGTCAAAGGGTTCCAAATCTCGTAAATATTCGTCAATCGGTAACCAACAAAAAAGCTAATCCATGTTTTAGGATTTAACTTTTAGAGCCTCTGTTCTTTTTTCATAATAATAAACGTTATAACGTAAATTATATAGCCGTAAGCTTTCAAATAGGCCTGTTAAAACTTATAATTAAGCACTATAACGCCGTTTCTATACGCCAAGTAAATATAATAAATCTCGTATAAGGTCTGCCAAAAAAAACGTATTTAGGGGTACGGTTATATAGATATATTGCAGCTTTAAAAATGTATCCAATTAAAAACGCAAGTAACTTAACGCTATTTCGTATAGCAGTCGCTTTCTTCTTAATTACACCTTTTAAGCGTTCCGCACCCCCGTTCTAGGCCTAGGTATGCGGTACTAAGGGCTTAAACCTAATACTGAAAGAAGGCAACTTAAGGATATTTCAAAACAGGTGATTTTTTAGAATTTCGTTGTCGCATTCGATTACCTATAGGAAGACCTTGTTTTGGTTTTTTAAAACGTTTAGCAGGTATCGGAACGTAATAATCAATATATCTTGCTTTCGGTTCTTAAGGTAAATATCTTAAATAAAACCTAAATATCTGTCAGTAACAAACATAACGTATCTATATCTTTCAAGGTTTTCTTCGAAATTAGTAAAGTTAACGGCAATTCTTTATCTTAATCGGGAAGTTCCCTTTTTAGGTTTGCGGCGTATTTGCCTTTAGCTTTCGTTTTATTATATACTTAGTATTTAACAGTTATAAAACCCTTTAGCCGGATTTCCTTGGTATGGAACTACAACTAAGCAATTATTTCAAGGCCTAAATAACTTAATCGGAAGTACCACAAGGTACCGTTACCTATACGTAATAATTTCGACGTTTTTAAGTTAATATTTCGTTTATAAATAACCAGAATTACGCGAAACGTTATTACGTTAATATTTTTCGATAACAAACTAATCAAATATATTTATTAAAATAACCATAATTTAATTATACTTATTTCGAATATAATTATTAATCCTTCGGTTATCTTACCAAAAACCTTTTTTCGGAACTGTCAAAACGATACCAAATTATAAACGAATTTTTCGTAATAAATTACGTCGTACAAACGTAACGTTTTCGTACCGTTAAGGCTTTAAAATAACACATTAACTTTTCCGTAACCTTTAATCGGAACGAAGCTATTACCCGCATACATCTCGTTACTTTATATGGTAAACTTAAAATTCAGGAACTTACTAAAAAGGTTAAAGATATATATCGTAAATCTTAAATCCAAAATAAACAAATTCCTTAAGGGATAAAACGAAACGTTTATAGCAGCCTATTAGTTAATAATTAAAAAGTACGCCAGGATTTACTTTATTTCCTTTAGGAATTAATCTGTTTCTTAAATAATTATCTTATCCATAAATTTGGATATACGGTTAATTTTTTCTTTTAAAAACTAATCAGAAACAATTCAATTCTTAACTAACAATACCATTAAGCCCGTAAATCGGAAGTTTACTGGAGTTTTCTTAAGAAAAACATAAAAACATTAAAATAACCTATAGGTAATACTAAAGTACGCTTTGTAATAAGTACCTTATACGTCTAATTCCTTACGCTTTCGTTTGCTGGAATTTCGGCCCGCATAAGAACTTTTACGGCTACCTCGCTTCGAGCCTAATAACCTGCCTTTCGGCCTGTTATCTTCTTAATTAGGACCTTTTTAATCAGAGGAATCTATAGGGGTCCCCTGGAACGTCGGGAACGCTGCTTTGATATTTCGTAATACAAACGGTAGATGGGTTATAGCCCAGTAATCCAGAAAGTCAGCAGTTACTTTTTGGTAGCTGATCGTGCCGTTTTTAATTTCAGCCTTCCGTACTATCTGGAAGGTGGTTATCTAATTCTTCATAAAAGGAGCTATAACTATACATAAATCGTTAACTTATACAACTGTTAATTTCGTTTCCGGAATTTTATGTCGCTATTTCTGGGTTATTATCTCTTGCTATTTCACAACCTATTCGTTTAGCTTCTTGCTTAATTTCGAAGTTTACTTTAGCCTTTCGCGGTATTTTCGTTAAGTATTAATCAAGAACCTGTCGTCGTATACCTTACCGGATTTAGCCAGCATAACGTATTATTCCCGTAAATTTTTTTTTAGAAAAAGGCTCGTTTCTTTAATCGCTAAAAATACCGTTTCCAAGACCCAATTTGTAAGGATATTTACATTCTTCCGGAATATATCGTATTTCCGATCCATGTAAGTAAATTCGGTAAAGTTTTAATTATAGGCTTATCGGCTTTCGGTCGTTATTTTAAAAGTATTTGTTAAGTAACCCGTATAATCGATTTCCTCGATAATTTTTCCTGAAAATAAAAATAAAGCTGCTAAGGTATTAATCCGCGTCGTATAGCAAATTCGTCTTTTCGGATAGGAGGTTATATCGGGTTTTGTAGGTTTAGTAAGTTACTGAAGCTTTTAATCAGGATTAATATAATTCCAGAAATCAAAAATGCGTACTTTAGATTAAATTCGCTTTTAAAGCGGTCCTAGTCTTTGGGTCCCTTGTAGGTAACGGAGGTCGACGGTACGGTTGCTATTGTTATTATTAAAGTATATGAATATAATTTTTACTGAAATACAGCTTATATCATTTCAACAACAGCTGATTAATTGATAAATTACTCGAATTAAACAAATGAGACTTTTAATTGTCAGATATAAGGGATATCAGTTGCGTTGTTGTATTCCGCCAATTATGCCACTTCTCAGTACGCGTACAGCTTTTGTATAACCTAGCAACGGAACAATTATCCTCCGATCAGAGCGTAGCTAGGGTGCTTCAGCACCCTGGCTAGCTGACACTAATTCGTTACGGGGATTTGGGATTTAATTGGTTAATTTTTAACGTAACATAACAGTACATTTTCAAAACAAGCTAAAGAGGCCTAAGCTAGCTAAGGTAAAGTATAACCTATAAATCAGGCTTATAATTAAAAGATTAAGCGCTTTGAGCATATTTAGCGAAAATGCGTAACAAACTTATATAAAATATGTTTTAAAATATAAAAAATATAATTTTGATATAGCGAAAAATAAAAGATAAATCATAGTCTTTCCGAGCTTATACTTTATTAAAGTAACCGCAGGTTATAAGTACATAATTAGTTAATTAATTAATTAATAAAATAAGTTCTGAAGCATGGGGTATAGGAGAGTATCTCCCATATATCTAGCCACAGGTCTGGGTCGCCTTATTTACCAGCCACCTCATTTACCAGCCACCCTATTTCCAACAATATCTGTTCAACGCCCCTTACTATCGGCATCCTTGCTCGCTGTCTCGACAGCGCCTCGTACGCCATGACTGCGTATGGTAGCGATGTTTCGGCTGAGACCTAGGTGTAGGCAGCGAGGGCCATACGTCAGGATGGATATTATAGTACGATGGGCGAGTATAAAAGAGGCGGTTTACCAAATAGACACGAGTCCGGAGTGATCCATACTACGGAGTTGTCTAAATGCGTATTTACAAGGCAGCATTCCAACCACTACCGAAATTCCCCATAGCTATCATCGGTTGATAGTAGCAACTGACAGCAAACCTAGCCGCATAAACACGGCATCTGCCGGTGACGGCAGGGCAATCTTCATTTATCCTAACCGGCACTTCTTGCCCCAACCGCGGGACCTATACTACCCGTGCATATGCCGGGGCTAGTTACGGCCTAAGTGGAAGCGTCCGCTGCCCATGAACTAGCTGATTCTTTGTAACCCGCATTCAGGTGTTCCGAGACAGAGCAGGAAAGCCAACACGGCCGCACTGGCATGCACCTGGACAGCCGAGTGAGGTCATCCGCTTTTCTGCGCCGGAAGGAATTTCACTATCAGAGACGGACCCGCCACCTCATCACAGCTCGGATGGACCCGTCGGAGTACCTGCTCGACCGGTTAGTAAAATTGCTCGGGCAAGGCCGATCATTATGCTCCTACGCTCTGATTTCCATTCCTTCAGCCATGCAGAGACGAACATCTCGATCTGCTTCTTCGCGTAAACAACCGGAGCGGGCGGGAGGTCCGGCGTCGTCTCGTTCGGCAGCAGTCCGTTCTCGTCCCAGTGATGCACGGCCTTGTCGATCAAGATGTACGGCTCGCTCACCGACGAATTGCGTGAGGGCTGCGTGAGGGCGTGCACTCCAGCGGCTCTCCAGGGATCCCATTCGCCGTCGACGAAGGCCAGCCGGGAGTGACTGATGTTGAAGGCCCCGTACTTGTTGATGTTTTCAACGTTAGCAGGCTCCGTCAGGTTGAACGCCTCGCGGCAGACGATGGACGTATATTCCAAGTCGATCGTGCGCGAGATAAGGGGCAATCGATCTGGCGGAGCGCCACTACCAGTCTGGAGGTAACCCCACCTGGAGATGTTGTCAGCTCATGTCCAACCCGGCACAGATATTTGGTGGCAACGTACTCGGTGCAGACCTGGTAGATCCACAAGCGCCAAGTCTGCGAGAGGTCATCCTGCTCATAAAAGGTGGTGTTGTAAGACGTAAAACACTCGTCCTGGGTCTCGTCGCATTTAGAAACTATGGTCAGGTTGAGCCATCCAATGTAATTCAACGTCCGGGTCGCGAGGGGCTCTAGTTCGTGCTCATATCCGGCAATAATCAGGAACTCCTCGATCAAAGCTCTGCGTTCTTCCATAGCAGGATATAGGGCCTCGTACGCCGAGACGTTGCCACAGTACTCGAAGAAGGCGTTGCTACTAACAGCCGGGTCCCAATTCAAGCCCTGAAGACTACTAATACCGCGGCTGAGAACGTTGGCGAAGTCAGTGTTGTGACTCAAACCGCCCAAGCCGAAGACTTCCTTCAGCTGTGCTATAGAACCAGGATCATGGCTGCCGAGAACCTGGTCCACAAGATCGGTAACTTTCTGGGTCGTTTCCACGCATGCGGAAGGTCCAAAGATCCTCGCAGCTTCGTAGTACTCCCAGTAATCCCAGATAGCGGCCGGGACGCCCGACGACGAAATGCTCCCCCAGAACACGTCTGGATATACAACGCGCAGGAAGGCCACAAAAGCGCCCGCGTATGATCCTCCGTATGCAATCCACGGCGTCGACTCGGGGCTCAGGTCGAGGTCCATTAGGCCATCGAATTTGACATTGCTGGCAAAATATGCCGTATCGGCCAGGGCTTGCTCAGTTGTCAGGAACCGTAGATCTTCGGTACTGAAACTGTCAACCGGGATACTCTCGCCGTAATATCGGTGCTCTAGGATCACCCCGAGGCCTCCAGTCGCTTTCGCGAGCTCGTAGACTATGCCTTTCTGCAGGAAGGGAAGGCGTCTAGCGCCGCTCGTTTCCCCGCCGCAAAGAACAATTACTGGGCCCCCTGGCTTATAGGACTGGGCGTCAAACCAGTAGCGCAGGTCGAACTTGTCATCGGAATGCGGTTCGTACTTGGATTCGTTGTGGAAGTGGTCAATAGGGGTAGCAAGCTTGTACTCCGGGTACATGGCCTTGAGGTCGGACTCCTCGGCATCAGTGCTATCGAGCGCCGGCCTAATCTGGGAGGTTTAACTAAGGTGTTAGCGAATTCGTCTAATGAAAACGGTACCCGCGGTCTGGCACGTACTTGTTTGGCAAGCTCTCTAACTGGGAGAGGCTGCCTTTGTAGCAGCCCATGAGCTACAGACAGGAGGCCGATGACAGCCGAGACGATGTGGACCATCGTGTCCAACGGCTCATGTATTAATTGTATAATGATACTTGGTAAATATCGTTACGTAGGTAGGTAAAAAGGCGAAATAAAGTATTTGAATACCAGGTACCATGGTCATGGCTCAAAAAGATTTAACGTTAGCTCGTTCCAGCGAGGTTAATTATTTAGAGGAGGTTCGGTTGGTCGCGACGGGCTTAATCACACAAAGATACAGTCAGTAAGTCAAACACCCCCTTCACGCACCACCCCCTTCACGCCCCACCCCCAATTTAAGACTATCCCCAAATTAGTTAATTCTTCAAAAATTAATAATTTAATAACTACTAAAGCAATCCATTTCGGATTTAACGTAATCGCATTATTATATAATTAGGATCATCAGTATCATAATCGTTTTTCTTTTTTTTTTTCGTTTTTAGCTTCGTTTTGCGGAATGACAGAAAAGGGTCCTTGCGTTTTGCTTTTTAGCCCGGCTTTTATTTATTTAACGTTTTTTAACCGTACGAATTCTTAATTAGGATTAGTTTTAACTTTTTTCTGCTTTTTCGGGCGTGCCTTTTTAAAGGCTAAAGTTAATTAATTGTTAAGATTTTCGAAAGCGGTTAATTTGTTATTAAAAAGGTTAAATGTTTTGCCCATTTTTCGGAAAAAGAACCAAGCAGTAAGTTTTCCGAAAGCTAGGTCGAGCTTAATTAAGGCTTTTTTAAGGGCCTTTATATCCTTGGAAGATTTAGGTATGTTAAGACTTATAAAAACGATTGGCTCGAAAAAATCGGGTTGTTACGGGATAACAAACAACCCGGCAACCGGTACATTTCCCCCGCCGTCATTCTTTATTACATATAAGTTCTTCAAAGCCCTTCTCCGATTAACAGACCACATTCCCGTTACTCTGAAACCTTGTTTAATATATCGTAAAACCCCCGTAACCTTTTTCCAAGCCGTGGCAAGCGTTTATAAGAAATCCGTCTTATCTATTACCTCCGAAAACCTTCCGTAACAGCGTTCCCGGAACCAATAACGGAACCTGCGCTTTAGGACGGAAAAAACGCCTACGTTAAACGGCTGCCAGGCATGCGATAAATATAAGGGCAAAAAAACGATGTAGATTTTATTAATCAGGCAGGTCCACATAAATTTTTCAGTAATATGGCTATTATGGCCGTCGATAATGAAAAACCTCCATTCCCGGAAGTTGGCAGGTTTCGTATAAAAAATAAACACCTTTCGTAACTATTTCAACCTAATATCGGTATTAATCTAGCTATTTAAAAACGTCGTAAAATACCAATCTTTATATAGTTAATCTTCCGTATCGGGAAATTATTGTTATTATACGTTAACGCCGTTAAATATAATTAACGAAAAAAAAACGCGTCTGTTTATATTAATATAAGTTATAACAGATATTTACGCGTAATTAAAGGCATTTTTTAAAAAAACGAATTTCTTAAAGGCTTTACCGAATACGAAAAAATTATCTTTTATACCTTTTATTATCCCGAACTTATCGGCGTTATATTTATTCCGGAAATATATCTTCCGTATCTCCGGTAAGGCTAAACGGTCGAATAATACGTTGCAAATAGCCTCCGTAACCCCGTTTAAGCGCTTATAATTAATAGCTTTACTTTTGAAAGTCTTGATTTTATAATAACGTTAAAAAAATCGCGTTACCCATTTTTTTTAAGCGTTTGCAGTTATTAAAGTTAACGAAAAGCCGTTACGCGTACGTACGAAATCGAACATAAAAAGGAACGTACCCAAACTGGCCTTAGGTTACGATCCATTTAACTAAACGGTTTTCAAAAATCTTAAATACCTTCTGGCAATCCTTGTTATACTCTTTTCGGGTTTATATGCCTTTAATTTTGCGGCGTAAATAAATGCGTTTAACTTGGTACCGTTTAAAAACGGCCCGAATAAACCTTCCGTCTGTAACTTTGTTAATCGCCTTAATAATACGCAATTAAGCAACGATATCCATATCGTTAAAATCGCCAAAATTTAAAAATTAAAATAATATGTTTCTTTTTCTAAAAAAACGTTATTTAATTGGTTTAAATAATGGTTGAAGATGGGGTCGGGGTTTAGGATGTCTTAAAGTTTCGGTAGGGCGTGAAGGGGGTGGTGCGTGAAGGGGGTGTTTGACTTACCATGGAATGAAATGCCCAAGCGCTGCCAAGCATTTCGGCTGATCATCCCAGCTTAGGTAAGTGCGAACAGCTTCAATGACGACTGTGAGGTGTAATCCCCCAACTACTTTTATTGAAGGCGCGTCCCATGTGACTTTAATGAATTCGAACCCCCCGGGAAGGGACCGAAACGTCTCAACGTAGCCTGTTACATCACCCCTCTCGGCCTTCGTACCACACTTTGATAACCTTGGACCTTCCATTCATCTTCAGTGCATCCCAAGAGCGAATGCAAAGATGCCCGGCTCATCCCTGTGGTTAATCCCGCCGGCCTCGCACCCTCTTCACGGGATCATCTCCCAGCTCGTCTCGGAGCAGCTGCCGTCGAGCTTCCCGGACCTGACGGGGCCGACCTTCGCCCCGCACATGACGCTGACATCGAACATGCCCCCGGCCCTCTACGGAGACGCGCCCCAGGAGTGGCTGGACTCCGTCCCCTGGCCGGCGGCGCGTGACGTCCAGGTCCGGTTCGAGGACGTGCGTACCGAGGACACCTTCTTCCGGCGCTGTTACATCAGGGTCGCCTTCGAGGGGGTGCGGGGCATAGCCGGACTCGCGCGCGCCCGCGGAGTCAACGGGGAGGAGACTATCGGCAGCAAGACGGAACAGTGGCTCGAGGAATGGAGATCTGCCTTTGGCCCCCACGTTAGCTTGATATAGTGAGTATCGCTCGTTTGACCCTCTGCAGCTTTCCGGTACGGCATCAATGGCGCCTGACCCTAGCGTTAGTGGGGAGAACCCGATTGACGAGGCGAAGCTGCAAGAAATTGTGAAGCTCGTTAAATCGAAGGGGGTCTCACTGGCGGCGTCGGACTCCGGTGTCCCGGGGGGATTAAATGGTTGGGAGGGCGGTGTCGTGTGGTTGGTGCCTACTGACAAGTCTGTTGCGGACTGGAAGCCGATTGCGACCAAGACGCTCTGAGTCGCTACTGATCGTAGAGCCACTAAAGGCAACTTACATGCTACTTGACGCCCTAGCAATTCTTGCATGGGGGTTTCTACATTGAGTGGTATCGCCACTACACGTTCTGACAGACAATGTGCAACAAGGAGGCACCCACAGTTGCTAATAACTGATAAACGTATTCTTGCATCTTCCTGTCTGTCATATGGCTTGGGTTACTTGGTCCCAATGCCTCATTGATACGTCTGTAACGTCATTACCATGACCGAGCCTTATCCGTACTTGGACACCCTCAGTGACTCCCCATGTCGCTAGATCAAGTTCACAGCGCTGTTATTGTCCCTGGAAGACTTTTCTAATGCTCTTAAGGCGTCTAAGACGATACCTCAGGATTCCGTTCCCCGCCGAATCAGGAGCCAAGCCGTAGCACACGGGTCCCAGGACGACCATACCACCGCCCGCGTAGACACCACAAGGGGTTCGCAACCCCCACTCGAGCACTTCGCCTGCCTTGAAACCCCGTTTCCGGGTTCGGTCCAACCCGTTCCGAAAAAGCTATGTCTTAGCGGACCCCTGGCCTCGGCACGACGATATCTCGAACCAAAAGAGTGAACTCCTTTTCCAGGTACCGCGAGTCGCATTAACTACTAGGAACCAACGAGCCACCACCACTTCTCATGTTCACGCTACTAGAGAGGGTGCCGTCCGGAGGGAGGCACAGCCGCCAAGAGGGCCGGGCCGCATCCGCATGCTTGACATCCCGTCCCGCGAGCTGGCTCAGGCGCTACAGCAGAGCTAATGCATCAGTGCTGGAAAATCCACCGAGGCTCACACAAGACGTCAGTTAACCATGAGCTTCGTCAATACTTGTATTCTATTCTTAGGGCTATTGATCAACAAGGTGTATCCAATCCTGTCATTCCTGGCCGCGACGATGTAGACTTTAGGGTCGCTTATGCCTCTAGGGTAGTGGCTGCACACACTGTCACTTCTACAGGATGCGGTGTAGCATAAAAAAAGATATGGAAACGGGGGTGTTGGCTCGAGATTTCAGATGACGCGGATGACCTTCAGGTGGTCGTGTGGTCGGGAATGGTGAACGCTTAGTACGGATGCGTCCTGGGAGGAGATGTCGTAGTCTCAGGGTGCATTCACTAACCTGTATATATGAAACATGAACCAGCATCTCGCGGTCCTATGAACTACGACGACTAATAGAGTCAGGCTCCCGCAACAGTTCTTGATCGCCCCGTTTTCAGCACGACGTGCCACGCGATTCGAAGACGTGCATTTTTACCCAAAGTTCGCTATCTACCGGCCAGAGTACGTAGCTTGCCGACAACAAAATATGTGCTCGGGGGATGGGAGTTCAAGAAATACCTCCAATCAGTCAGTTGGTGCCGCGCTGGCTACAGGTCTGTGGCTCTCTGGAGAGCTGCGACGGCGTATCCACGATAAACGACCGCAAGGGGTTAAGTTCACCCACAAGCCGCGAAGTCGCCTGCGAGACGAAATGGTTGCGCAACCCGCGATACGACGCCATGATCTCCAGTTCCTCAAGCGTGTGCGCACCATCAACCGCGGTCGTCAACCCGTCCTGTTCCGTCGGGCCGACTCGGCCGCCGAAAGAGCTCCAGGGCTTCTCGTCGCACTCGCAGGTGGTCCACTCGCCCTTATCCTTGTCGCCGGGGTCGAACTTCGGCGGCGGCGGCAGGACCCCGTCGTTGACGTAGGCGCGCACGTGCCGGACCGTGCAGAGCGAGACGCAGGACAGGGTGCAGTGGCCGTCGGACGCCTGCTCCACGATGCTCGCGCCGGCGAACTTGCGCGTCATCTTGAGCGCGGCGTGCAGCGGCGTCACGGGGTCGCGGCGGCTGGAGAGGAAGAGGATGGGGAAGTTCGTGTCGATGGGGGCCGGCTTGTGGGCCGGGTGGTCGCCCCATCTCATCGGGGGGTCTTTGGCTTCGATTTCCCATCCGTCGCAGCCTATGTTCAGGCCCATCCACTACCCAGTTGTTAGCCAGGAGATAAGTCTTTGCGTAAACGTAGAATCCTTACGACATCTGCGAATGAGGAATAGGAGGCCATCTTCTCGAAGCGTTTCTGGAGGGCCGGGACATCCTCGTTCAGCTAGGGCTTGTCAGGGCTATTCGTTTCTCTCCTTTCGAAGTAGGTAGAGGGGGGGTCTCCCTTACTTTATACCGCTTATCACTGCATATAACAGTCAACTGAGAATCATCGGGCCACACCGGCAGGTCGAGATTGTGACAAAGCATCGGGAGAACCGGGGGTCCAGTGCTCTGGTTCAAGCGGCCTTCAAAGATGATATCGAGGAGACTCGCGACGATCGGGAAAATGGCCACGGGTGTATACAGCGAAAGAAACAGGACCATCTTCACATCGCCCGCAGTGACGAGGGCGGGCATGTTCACGTCGGGTTGCGGCGGGATGACGATCTCGGGCTGCTTCTGGAGCCGGCTCATGATATCGTGAAAGCGCCGCTTGATGTCTTCGACGTCGTCTCCGGGACGGAAGAGTCTGCAGTCCTGCCCCGCCTCGTGACAGTAGACAAAGAACTCTTCCCATATCGCATCCGCGTCGATGAGGCTGTCGACCCAGGTCGGTTCGACGTAGTGGTCCGCATCGACGACGCCGTCGAGGACCATGCGGCCAACGGCGTCGGGGAACATGCTCGCGAAAGTTGCTCCCAGAAGCGTCCCGTAGCTGAAGCCCCAGTAGACCAGTTTGCCCTTCGTGCTACGAGTCGGCTCTACCATACCGGTGCCTTCATCGAGGCGGGCAGCTGCATCCACGGCCTCCGGCTCCCGTTGGGGCTCCTCCTCAGCGTGCGGGACTGTCGCCGAAGCGGACGATCTCCACTCATCCCAGGCGTGGACGATGGAGAGCATGTCCCTCGCGACGTTCGCCGTGTTAGCGTAGCGGAAGATGCTGCCCTCGCCCTCCTGGTCGTCGATCTTCTTGCACAGCCGCGCCATCGCCCTGGCTCGCACGTCGATCTTGCCCAGGGCGACGTTGCTGGAGTTGACGAGGCCGACCTCGTGCCCCGACAGCACCCAGCTCAGGCGGTTGATCAAGGCGACGTTGTGGCCGTCGAGGCCCAGCCCGTCGTCGGCGGCCGCGAAGCAGTCGGCCACGGGCGTCGTCGCCCCGACGCCCCTGGGGTCGAACCCGATTATGTCATGGTGGTTGCCAACTAGGCCATGCAGCATTCCGCCGGCGATGAGGACGAAACTAGCGCCGCTGCCCCCGGGACCGCCTGGATTCACGAGCACGGGCGACTCCGAGTAAGATGCGGGGTCCCCGGCGGTACGGTTTACCCCGGGAACCATCGCCAGGGCTATATGGACCTTCGGGTTGTCCGCCGACTCGTTCAAAGGACGGTGGTAGTCCATTGGAACGGTGAGCCGGGCACACTGAGCATATCCGCCTCCGGGGCAAGGATGCCATACGAGTTTTTCGCTTGGAGTTATCTGTCGAAAACCGTATAAGCTTAGTATGTCCTGATGAACGATCGGACTCCCTACGGCTATGGCACTCACATCACTCCAGGTAGTCAAAGACCCCATGGTATTTTCGCCTTCGTGTCCATGCCGAAGCTGATCGCGGACGAACGATAGGCCGTACGGTCCCAGTACCCACAAAGTGAAGATCAGGATAGATATCGTCCACAGAAGCCGCCGACTATTCGGCTTGGGCGTAGAGTGCAACGGTGCGCGCCGGGCGCTCCCTAGCATTTCCGGAGAATGCCCCTTCGCCATCTTCTAAGGCCACGAAGCTTATAAGGACAATAATAGCGCAATTCTTCCAAACTTATATTTGCTGCGCATCTCAATTGACGTTGAACAAGTGAGGTTGACAAGAATGATGTTAAGAGGAAGAGGGGCGACGAGGCACAGCTCAGCTCCTAAAATGTCATTCGGCGCGGTGATCCTTCGACACGTATACATCGCCCCCACCCATCAGGCTCTGGACAAAATAGTTAAGCGCCCTTTGATAGGAAGTATGAGGGAGCAGATACATGAGAATTGATTAAGCTACGCCCTACCAAGGACTATAGTTGCTTATTTCATCGAAGTAATCAGGTCCCGTGATAGTTCAGATTACTTCAGAAGGGAAACACCCTTTGCATAAAACGATCAAATGAGCGACGGGATATGGGTAAGCGGTCAGGTGACTTAATTATTATGACCAGAGCCTGCCTATGTAGGTCACCACCACACGCACGGCACCTAATATAGTAAAACCACAGCACAGCATTATATATGAGTCTCGAGTACAACTCTTTCCACGCTATGCCCATACACGTCCGGAAGAGTGACAGATATACATCTCCCAAATAAATATCCGACTAGGCGATACACCTAGAATATACTATACTGCCACCACTCACAGGTTCCATACAAGGGTCCCATCCAACGCCGCCATCCCTCGTTGCCTCGCATTGCTGTTTATGGCCTAAGTAAGTAAATAGATAGGTAGGTAGGTAGGCAGGTAGGTAAAGCATCCTCTCCAACTCCCCTCCCCTTCTTCCAGTATGTCGTCGCCGCCGTTCTAATGGGCCCCATTAATTTGTCCCTCCGTCAGGCTGAGTGCCTTCTCATCCCAAGCAATCCCTACGGGCTCTCTCGTCTCAAACTCGACAGGCGACCGAGCATTCCATGCGTGCGAGTGTGGGGCCCTTCCCCCCTTTTCCCGGCTAATATTCTCATCCTTCGACAGCTTTTGATATATGCATATAGGTAGGTTGGTTGGTGGTAGGTAGGCAGACATTACAGTATCGTGTCGCGTCATGGTAGACGTGGATGACACGTGGGTACGTATATACGGCCGCCAGTAAGGGGGGGTGTCCGATGGATGCGACGACAGCACGCTCCCGTTTCCTCTACCCCGTAGCGTCGCTCGTCGCCGTAAGCCCTTGCAGCAATAATATGATAGTAGTAGCGCAGCAGGTCACACGGCCGGTAAGTCCGCTCACTCTTCCGTTATGGCAGTTTCCATCATAGTAGTGGGTGTCTCATCCGTCGTAGAGGCGGCTGGGCTCTTCGGCGCCTCGCCCGGAGCTGCTTCCTCTCCATCGCCGCCACCACCAACGGCATCGCTACTACCCCCGGCAGCTGAGCTCGCGGCGGAACCTGCTTTCAGTCTCCGCCGTCTCGCTCTCCTCTCCTCGGCGGCGGACCTCCTCAAGTTCTCCTTCTTCTCAGGTCCCTCAGAATCGTCTGCGGCACCGTCGCCGCCGCCCCGCATGTCCTGTAGCAGCATGGCGGCTCTCTGCGCAACGCCGTCTTCCTCAGCATCTTCTCCAGCAGCTTCACGCTGCGCGCCCTCCGTTGTGCTCGGGCGTGACACGTCAGGGTTGGCGGGGTTGCCATCGGAGTCCACGATAGTACTGGTCGCCTCGGCGTCTTTGCCTCGCAAGCCGGCCTCCGCCTCGGGGATCTCGTTGAGGTCGGGGATCCTCTGACCCGAGGCGATGCGCACCTGGTGTCTGTCCTTGAGGCGGGCGCGTCTTCTGCGGTCTCTCTGATCCCTCGTCTGTGGCGCTGCGGCGCGAAGCTTCTCCAGTAGGGAGTCCATGGCACCAGCTGAATTTGGCGACGGCGGCGCTCCTTCGGCCCCGGCGCTCGATATCTTGAGCTGGGCCTGTTGTTTGCGCTTCATACTGGCCTCGTTCCTGCGCCTGTTTTCCTCGTACGCTATGTTCTTCTCCCTGCTCTTCTTCCAATCTTGGAGGAACAGGGCTAACTTGGCAAAGAAGTCTCGGCGCGCGTTGTCATCAGTAGGATCTTCGCCATAGAACAGCATGATATCGTTGTAGGTCCGGGTCATCTCCTCCAGATATAGTTCCATCTGTTCGGCTTTCCGCCGTGCTTCCTTCATACAGCGCTGTACTATTTGAGATACCCGGTCCTGAGGATGGAATTTCTTAGGGTCGCTGAGGTTTCCGCTGTCAAGCGACATCTGCACATTGCGTATATTGTCAATGTACTTTTTGGCGTCTGACTGCAGCTGCTCGATATTGATCTTCTGTGCGGTCATAATGTCCTGAATGTCCGTCGCGAAACCTTCCCATTCAGGATATTGATTGCGCACGATACGTTCGACTAAATCAGCGAGCGTTGACTCGTTCTTGTCATCCTTGACCATCCCCAGACGCGCGAGAGAGCTCAGCTTGAATCCACGGGCCTGTTTGTTGGCATCGTTCATATAGTTACCGATATCCAAAATAAGTCCAAGCACGTTCATTAGTGACACAGAGTCGCGAAGAGATTCTGATACGCTAACAACCAGGTTCATCTTCTCTGTGATCTCCTCGTAATCAGCCTCGTAGTTTTTAGTCAATGTTAACGCGCGCATCCTGCTCTTCCAATAGTGATGAAGTTCGAATGCGGTCTGGAGATAGATTTGGTCTTCTCGAGTGAGCTCGTTGGGGTCCAGTTCTCGTTCTTCTTTGCTGGCGTCTGGACCAGTCCAATCCTTGCTGTAAGGCGCCATCTGTTTCGCGGTGTTGTCTGGGATATTGCAAAGCTCGTCTTTTTGCAGGAAGTCCATGACCACTGGGTTGTCGAGCACTTCCTTGTCGCAGTGGATGATCATCTGCACTATCTTCTCCACAGAGTAATGAGAGAATTTGGCAAGGGCGATTGCTAAACATGTGTTAGCCTTCATATTAAGGCGAACAGGGTGCACAGGGCATGCTTACCGTAAGCTTTCCGCAAATCAGCGGTAATGATTTGCTTTTTGTCATCCTTCTTGGAGCCTCCACCACCGATTTTCTTGGCCTCCTTAGCCTTGAAGAGCTTCTCGACTTCGTCCAGGATACCCTTCTTGCTGAGTTCCGCATACTTCTCTTCCCTCTCCTCCGCCGAAGGAGCATGTGCCGCCCAGTGACTTGTTTCTGGGGTGTCGACTTTATCCCAGTGGAATGCCTTCAGCTTCTTCTTAGGCCTTACTACAGGCAGGCCAGTAGTTGGGGGGGGGGCATAGCTGCTTTGCGCAGAGAGGAAGTGGCCAGCCATAGCTCCTGGCATGGGCGGCGGAGGCGGGGGTGGCATGCCTCCCATGCCGGGCATCGGCGGAGGAGGAGGCGGAGGCGGAGCAGCCCCCGGAATGTGCCCGGGCATCGGAGGCGGTGGTGGGGGAGGCGGAGGTGGAGCAGCTCCTGGGATCTGGCCTGGCATGGGTGGAGGAGGAGGAGGAGGAGGGGGCGGCGGCGGTGGAGCGCCGGCCTCCTCCGAAGTCACCTCGATCTTCGGCGGTTCGCTCTCGCCTGGAGTGATGGGAGATTCCGACTCGAGGCTAGGATGTGAAGGACCAGTAGTCACACCATCACCGTCCTCTGAATCGCTTCCCTCATATTTCTTGCCCTTGGCGTGGATCTCGCTAAGCAAGCTGCTCGCCTGCTTGGGATCCATGACGGGTCTCCGAATTTCGACGACTCTCGGCTTCTCGTACACGACGTCTTCATCCTCGATCCCTTCGGATACCTGCTCCTCTCGTGAAGCGACAGGCTTCCTGGATATCCTGGTGTTGCGATTGACGGTGCCAAACATCCCAGGAGCGGAGAGCGTGTCAGGGGGGAGCCCTGCACCCTCCGGCGCAGAATAGCCCTCCATTTCTTCGCGAAGCGCCCGCAGCCGATCCGAAAGGCCGACGGTTTCGCCCCACACTCTCCCCTCGAGCTTGTACTGGGTCTTTTGCCTCTCGAGCTGCATCGCCAACCGGTCCATAAGCTTCTCCCGGTCCAAGATGCCCTGCATGCGAGATGGATCTTCATCCGGCACCTTGCCACCGGCAGCACTTTTGACGGCCTGCGACGCGGCCACGTCTTGGGCATCTCTAAGCATGAGATACAGCTCCCGAGTTTCCAATTCATAGCGCTGGGCCTCCTTCGCACGGACAGTTTGGATGTTCTCGATCTCGGCCTTTAAACCATCCATGTGTCGCCGCTGGGCTTCGATGAACCTAGCTTGCTCGTCCAGTTGCTTCTGAAGCTTGCCTACAAGGCCATCAGCACCCAATTCCAACTGCGCCTTGACCTCATCCCGTTCGGCCATCGCCGCCTCGGCGATCCGCCGAGACTCGAGAGCCTCATCCAAGGCTTGTCGGGCCTCGGAATCGGTATGTAGCTTGTCTAGGAGGTTTTGGACAGTGAAATTCAGGCTCTGCTTGAGGTCCATATTTGGCAGTCGCCTGTCCATGGCCACGTAGCTGAGCATGGCATCCACGAGCTGAAACAGTCGCAGCCGCTCCTCTCCTTCATTATCCTGCATGAGAAGCAGGTGCTGAAGCGCGGAGACGAAGTAGTCCTGAGTGGGAGTTCCGTACAACCGCTGCTGGATCGCCTCGACGATCTGCGTAGGATCGTTCAAGTCCTTGACATCTCCCTCGATGCTGTCTTTCATGCTACTGTTCTCCCGCTCGAGCATGTCCTCGTAGTCGATGGCCTCATTACTCCGGTACCGTTCGATTTGCTTGTCGATGAGGTCATATTGGAATGCTTCCATTTTGGTGAGGATCCGCTTGATCCCACAAGCCCCAAACTGCGCCCTGATATGCATCCGCAGCTGAAGGTCATTTTCCGGCGCGTCGATGATCATGTTGACGAGGATTAGGGTCGCGACGGCGTATTCCATCAGGAGGTTCTCCATGCCGACACCACCGCTGCGTACTTCCTCGCTAGCTCCCACGAGACTACCCATCTTCCCTCGTCCATCGACCGTGACCTCGACAAGGCGCATCCAAGCGTCGAACCGACCGTTCTCGTTCTGTTGGGCCTTGACCACGTCCATGGCCTGGATGACCTTCAGATGACCATCGTTTTCGCCCTGGCCATCCCCTTTCCAGTGGCATAGGAAAGTCAATACGTCGCTCACTAATTTTCGCGTTGTGATTCGCGGGGAGATGAGCGAGGTCGCCAGAGCCACAACTACTTGCTGGTGGGCCAGAGCATCGTCGGCTCCGTATTTGTTGTTAAGGAGGGCCTTGAGACACTTCACGATATCGTGCTCCTTCTCAAGACTTTTCTCGCTGTTGTTTGCTTCAGCCGGCGCCGCAGGTCCCATCGCAGTCTTGCGATTGATCTTCAACAGCACGTTGGTGAGAGCTACCTGACCCTGGCATTCGATGAACCGCCTGACCCATCCTATCTGTTGCGTCCTCAGGTTGACTTCGAGACTGCTCAACCCTTTCGAGTCCAAGGTATTTTCCATGACCTTTCGCACGTACCACTCGGGGGAGCCTTCTTCGTCGGAAGACACGGCGACATTGGCGACATCCGAGTACTGTCCTGGCCTTGCGGTCTGCCTCCTCTTCTCGGCTTGAAGTTCAGTGAGACGGTCCTGGTAGATGAGAGTCCACTTCTTAGAGGCAGGGTAGGCCATCATTGTTCGGCGCGCCTGCTCGGGCAGGTTGTGCCATCCTCGCCTTTGCATCAACTCGTAGAACATATGTTCGGTAACTCTATCGTCGGCCGGCCGGGTGAGCGACAGGCCGTCGACATTCTGCTGAGCCCCGGGCGGGCCCGGGAATTTGGTCAAGCGGCTGTCCCTGCCATTGGACTGGTACGAAGCGATGGAACTCTGAGAGGCCGCGGCACCTGGGGGTGCTAATCTGGATGAGCGGAGATCATTGGGCCCTCCATTACCTGAAAAAACGCTGGACTGGTCGCTTGCTCTTGATGACCTGCCGTACGGGAGGCCCAGGGAGTCCCATCGCTGACTATAGGGGGTAGCGTTGACGGCAAGCAAACTATCGTTGCTATAATTATTTTGCTGTGGAGGGCCCCATTGCTGGAATTGAGTTTGACGGCCGGTGCTTGCCATGGTGACATTCGAGACGCCATAAGGCAGCCGTGTGCCTGACATGTGGGATCCGGCAACATTAGCAAAGGCCTTGGGGTCCACGGACGGATAGCGGTGGAAGTCACTCGTGGAGCTGTTTAGCTGATGAGGTAACGGCTCTCGGCGCGCAGGTATCTGATCGTCTCGAGGAAGAAAATCGACGGAAACCGGACTTCGGCGATCGGCATATGTACTATCGTATGGGATGGCGGTAATCACGCCAGCCGAGTTGTTGACTCCAGCTTCGGGAGTAAGAGGTCGATCAACGGATATGATGGATGACGCCCTGGCATGTCTAGAGCTACGTGACGCTATAGAAGCGGCATCGGTATCAGGGCCGAGGTGGCGGCCTTCTTCGCTCCCAGTTGCTCGCTTGTCGCTCCTATGTTTACTTCTGGAGAAGAAACCGCCTTTGCCGCTAGATTGCCTAGACTTGTCTGGATATGACATGGCTGTATATATTCAGGCGGCGCGTCCAAAGGCCGGCGCCCCTACGATTCTCCCGATTTGCGATTCAGCCGCCGCAGGCAGGATGAGTGAAAGGATGATGTTGCGCGGCCAGAAATGCAAGAAAATGGTCGGGTATTGCTTAGTCGTTAATGCGCGGGATGTTTCAGACCGAAACCGAGTCGCATCATGTTCCTATCGGCTTTTGGTTAGATAATGGAGGTGGCAGGAATTTACAATGTATGCGGGTTCGCGAAACGTGCTTCCGTCGAGAGACCTGCATAAAATTGGAGATTTAGCATCGATTCTGTCGATAGTGGTCTGTCTTCAGGTGGACTTGAAGATATAAAAGCCATCGAAACTCTAGCGATGGGGGGAGGTAGAAGACTGCAACAGCAAGCGGACTTTGAAACCACATGATCTGCACGATTCAAGGGTGTCAAAGGGGAGGGGGGATGGTGGTCATGGTGATGTTTAACAGGCAGGGAATGGAATTCTTGGATAATAGCCGCACATACACACGAGTGCAAAGCGCAAAAGAAACCAAGACTCACATAGGGGGTAGCGAGTGTAGGAGATACGGGAACAAAAGACTGACCCCGACCTATGCACACATCGAGAGAGGATAATGTTAGGTGTGTGGCGCGTAGGAAGCGGATTTGTCAACTGATAAGTTAGCAAGCTCCCTTTGCGTGATCGGGTAGTGTTGCGGTCGAGAGATGTTGGAGGATCCGAGGAGACTTCGAACTATGCAGCGCCCTCGACTGGACTTTGGGGGGTGTTCGACCCAGCACGACGAGGACGATATCTTGTTCCGATGTTGTCTCGATCTCAGTCTGGGGTTGCGGGATTCTAGCGTAGGTACATGTAACCCTCCCTGATGGGATGGACTGTAACCCTCCCTGATGGGATGGACTGGACTCCGAAGGGCCAAAAAGAAGCACGGGACAATTGATCTATAGTGCGTGTGGAGGTATCGGGGTTCACATCGGGGGTTCTAAGTGGCCTATTGTCACCCAACGCCTGCACATGGTACCAAAATTGGAAATCTCAATTACCGTACCTTTTCGTACTAGGCGCCTATACCTTAATTCTAGCGTATCCACACAGTCCTGCTGCCACTTTCCGCTAGCTGCTATCTTTGCACTGAATGGCCAAACCCGCAGGCAGACGAACGCGCTTCGACTTATAGTAGATGGATCTTATCTGTTCCAAGCTTTTGCAGCCAGCCAATACTTGAACCCCCTTCTGTACGCCATAAAATTTGCCGACAAGGCAAGTTGAAGGGTTTTCCACCCGAGGCTATTGGTCCTATCGTTATGCGCTGCGTACATACATAGTACACATGGGTAGGGATGTAAAGCCTCCACTCACAAAGAACCCCTGAACTGACTAATCTGCCTGGTTAGCTGCAAGCCCGTCAAGCAACATGTCTATCCCCTTATACTAAGGTTCTCGAAGTACGTAGGCGTTGTTGTAGGCGTATAGGCTTACGCAAGCAAAAGGGCCTTGAACACCCAGTCTTTAAATTCTGGCTTCGGGGGCCACGGGCAGATCCGAGCATTTCGTGGCCACAACCCGGCATCCCAAAGACGTAATCCACAAGACCCAGTCAGTCTATGGATCGTCCCCAATGTCTCCTTCGTAAATGCTGAAAACATGAACATACAAAGAGCCCCTGAAGGAGGGGCGCCCCTTGCCAGCTGGAAGATACGAAACCCTATTTACTTAAAGTTTCCTTCGGCAGACTCCATTACCGCGCATCATAACGTGACTCCGCGTGCAAGCTGCATTGTTTCAACGGCGCCCGTATAGCGCTAGTAGTGACCCGGAGTCAGGGCGATCAGTGGCCTAGGAAAACGGACTGGCCCCGAGGTCCTCCCGTCCGGGTCGTGGCCCCCATAACAGCCTTGACTGGTTGACGGGCCAGAATTATTATTGTGCGTATACCGTACTGCAGCGACATGTACCAGACCAGGCAGGCGTATCAAGATTACGAAAGACCCATCGAAATTCAGCCCCATACTCCCCTAGTCTACAACGCCGATTGATGTCGGAGCCCTTCTGTCGAGGAGTTTAAGCAACAGACCCGACAGACATACACTAATCTGTGTGTGCTTGCTTCCATCTCGTTATCCTCGCAGCTCCCAAACCGGTCGGATCATTCGAGCACGATATAGAAAGTTTATAGCAGCGTACGTCATCGATTCAGCCGGCACCGGCACCCACGACTTTAGGAAACTCCACCTCTCGGCTCTATTGAGGACGCGCAAGTAGCTAATTAGGGATTATCGCAACCCACCTGATTTTTCCTGAAGTTCTGACGAATCCGATTCGTTGCACACCGTAGCTCGAAAGGACTTAACATACCTAGACTCATCCGTGTCGGCAGACACAGCTTCTGGTCATGCTCAACTGTTAGATCGCGATAGCACCTCACGATGGCTTCCGGAAATGTTAATGCCTTAAAGGTCCCGTTGCCTCACCGCTCATAGACCGACGCGATAAGTAGCCGCTGATGATCACGCAGTCCCTCGTCGTACCCGCCGTCATCTCCCTGATCCTCTTCCTCGTCTCGACATACGCCCTAATACCACTCTGGCGCCGATATCGAAGTCGGTACAGCCAGTACATCCCGCTCGATAGGATATCGGATCACACATCGACCATACGAGGGCGCATACAAAACGCGCTGACCCGGTGGTTAATACTGTCGAATTGGCAATTGGGCGCCCGCGACCGCCTGGTAATAGGGGACGACGCGTCGGACACGGGCTACAGCTCGGACGACGGCGAGGAGCTGGACATTGTGCCTGTTGACCACCGCCATGCTTTCTCGCTGGATACGCGCAACGAGCCGCCGGATAACACGAGCAGGCTGAGCAGAGAGTATGTTTAATACCGTTGCCATTGTCACCGGTGTTCGCCGGCAACTGATTACCAAGAAGCTGAGGGGAGTCCTGGGGCTGACATTGCGTCCTAGTCTCGAGGAAGGATTCCGAGATGACAGCGAGGAGGAAGAGGACGACCGAAGACGTGAGTGACGATAGATAACAATGTCTAGCATTGCGACGTTCTTGAAGCGAGGTTCTTAAGTCGTCCATGCCGCCGGTCACTGAAAGGCATACTCCCAATAGCTCTTCACAATTACGAGAGGACAAAACGCAAGCTCTATTGCTGCTCCGCGTCGTCTATCGAGTAGCTTGCTTAGCTACATGATACTTATGCTATATGCTAGCAAAGCTTGAAGCAATAGGCAGTCTTCTGTGGCCGAACTCTAGTCCTATTCTTGAGAGGACCTGTTGCCTTTATCGAGCCATACTTAGGAATGGGCTGAGCTATTTGGGGATTGCCAAATCCGGTCGAGGGAGAGGCATGGGTGAAGTGGGCGTGCGGTTATGTGGATATGGGGGTTATGCATGGTTATGCATGGTTATCTGGAGCTGCCGTGGAGAGCTTTGGGTACTTGCCAAATCTCTAGATTTCCCGCATATGGAATTGTGCCTTTCGGATCGCACCTGCCAGCCGCGGATTTGCAAGCGGGCATATCCGCCTATAATAATATATCATTAACAGCTACATCCTGCCTACTATGATGTAGGTACATACATACCTACCTAATGTAGGCATTTGCATCGGTACAAGAATCTTGCCAAGCAATGCGGGCATGAGTGCAGCAAGCTGTGGAAATGACTTGACATTCCATCTTATCCGGGTTATCTTTTGCAACCAACATGACCTACATAGCAGCAAACCCCGCGCCGGGTTCCGCAAGCGATGGAACTCAGCTTAAGGTTGTTCCTATCGATTGCTCTCTATCGGTGTGTCAAGGATGTCTATAAGCGTACGCATGTTGGAGGTGAGACACCTTTCCTCGTGACGCAGCTCTTCAGATTGCACACATGATGCGTTATAGCAGTCGATCCGTTGACGCCCCGGGTGGCTGCCCACGTTACTTATCTTATTTAAACAAAACCACTAATAGCCTGGTTATCCCAAGGCGCAAAGAGAGGGAGGAGAAAAAGGGGGTCACTGGATGATCAATGGAGTTAAGGGCTATCCATCCGTCCGTCTCTTGGTAGCCTGAGAGCTTAAACCGCATGCAGCTCTCTTTTTCCTCAGGTGTTGATAGTCGCACAAGCCAACGGGCCCAATCGACGCACATCTCGAGCGCCCGCTTCGACGTGGGACTTCGGCCGCTTGCGAAGCTTGCTGTCATCAAAAGCCTTAACCGATTCTACATTGTCTGCCTGCCAAGTTTGCCCGACCTCACAAGTCAACCTTAAGTATTACCTAAATCGGGGGGTCACAGGTAGCTTGCGGCCTGGCGTCTTGAATCATTCAGGTCTTCTCCCCCACCACCTCCTCCTTCCCACCTCTCCCTTGCATCCCCTTGACGTTCTTGTTCGTTGTTCACTTCGTATCACTGTCGTGATCTTCTTTTTTCGGGCGAGTTGTTGAAGCTGCCACAGCAGCGGTCGGCCTCCCAGTTACGGCTTCGGGTTTCCTGCCCCAAGCACCTCCGCCCGAACCAAGTCAAAGCAAGCAGTTCATTTTGTCGTCATCGTACAAGGGAGACAGTAACTCCCACAAATCTTCTAGGAGTGTCACATCGTCATACCCGAAAGAGCTATCGTCTCACCCTCACTTTCCTGTGTTCAATTCTATGATTTTACCTGACTGGCGTTGGGCATCTCATTCAGCCCCCTGCGATTACCCAATTCGGCCTTACACGTCGTCCTAATTGCCATACGGTCCCACCTTCCTACCTTGATAGAGTTGATATTCAGAGCTAGAGCAAGTAACCATGCGGATACCCAAAATCATCCTGAAAAGGTTCCTCCGGAAACTTCTACCAAAAAGACAAGACAAAGGTCCCGTCAAGAATGCATCTAGCATCGCCATTTCGGGCTGCGGCCGAAGCGCCGCACCCGCAGAAGAAGCTCGAGATGAGGACCCGGCCAAGAGTTTCCTAGGACCACACAAGACCGATACTTCCCCAGTCAATACAATAGCAAACGAGAAGCAAGCAGAGCTAACGCCTCCGCATCCACCGCCGTCGCCGCCGCTCGAGGAATGCCCCATCTGCCAGGACCCCGTCGGCATCGCCAACCCCGAGGGCGTCGTCGAGAGCTGGGCGGAGCTGCACTGCGGGCACAAATTCGGAAGCAACTGCCTCCGGGTCTGGCTGCGGGACTCGGTGGGCCGGAACCACAGCGCGCAGGCAAGCTGCCCCGTCTGCCGCACCGTCGCGCGCCACACGACCTGCGGGCACCCCATCGTCGTCGGCGGCTCCCTGTCCCTGGCGGCGCGCTACTATCTTCAACACCAGCTGCCCGACCACCACCAGCAGCGGACCCGCAGGCGTCTCGAGCGCCGCGCCGGCCACCCGCAGCGCCCGTCCCCCCTGCTCCTGATGGACTTGTCCAGGGAGTCGTCCGACGACGTCGGCCGGTGCCGCGCCTGCGTCGAGAACGCCACGCTCGAGGCGCTGCAGCGCGGGTGGGAGGCGGAGGGCCGGCATGCGGTCGGGGGCTCGCGCTCCGGGACCGGCATCCTCAAAGGCTACCTGCCGAGCCGGAAGCGGCCCCATGAGCTCCAGGCCACGATCCATAGCGTCGAGTCGGACGACGTCCTCCCCCTCAGGAGGAGTTTTCACGATATTGAGGCACATGCCTAGTCGAACTATGGATTTTCTAGTCGCCAGGCGCTACAGCATGCCATGGGCAAACAGCCACTTCGTTTCATTTTCAGGATTGTTCACAATGTTCGGAGCGAGCCGGGTAACCGCCTTTTGTACCTTGAGGATATCCCACGTACTAGAAAGTCGTATGGAGAAGGCGGCGGCACGGGAACCACTTGCATTTTGTCCCCGCGGGAGCTGGAGAGTTGAGGCGAGGAGATTCGGGCGAGTTAAGCGGGCGTTAATGTGCGCGCCGGAGATGGTATGGCTGGTTTCGTATCTGAGGGGCTGCACTGGACCCGGCCTCCATAGCTGAGCTATAGTAATGGATGATAGGGATTCTACAGAGTATTACGGTATTCGTCTTGGATAAGCCTGCCTCGATAAGGACACTTCTTTGAGGGGAAGAGCTCTAGGGAGCTTTTAGGGGCCATAGCTCGGGGTAGCTCCCCACTACTGTATCACTACCTGGGCTTATCGACGCTATCACATCACCCCGCACCGCAGCTACTGTGTAGATAAGTACCCGCATCAGCTGTAATCCTTGACATGCATCGAAGAAGCGTGACATCGGGTCATGTCGATCGGTGCCACCATCCGGTCATCGCGTCCGCTTTCCCATCGTCGTCGCGCGCGTCCCTTCTCAAGAAGAAGCCGAGGTCGCAGGGTCATGCCAACGCCAAGATGAGGTTCAAGTCCAATCTCAAGAACATCCGCACCTTCTCCAGTGAGCCGGTTCCCCAATGTACTTACTTATTCACGGGAGCCGTGGGCTAATTGATCGACTCGTGTGTGGTGTGTGCGCAGAACTCGTCGCCGCCCTCAACACCCTCGAGAAGATCGCCTGGGTACGCCTCGACGATGAGACCGCCCGCTTCACCGTGATACCGGACACCGGGTCGCAAGTCTGGGCGTTCGTATTCCCCCTTTTTGTCTTTGTCTCTTCTCATCCCATATCGCAGCAAACCCCCCCCCCTTTCCTTGGCATCTAGCAAAGCAGGCACTGATTTACTTTCGCTGCGCAAAAATGCTAACCTCGAAACTACGCGCGTGCACGGCAGCTCCCTCTCCATGGACTTTATCTTCGACTCGTACTCTATCCAGTCTGCCGCGCCTCAGAACACGATCAACCTGGAGCTCCCGCTGGGGCCGCTGCAGCGCGCCCTGAAGTCCGCGCTCAATGGGTCGTCGGCGTGCCTGCGCCTCACCAAGAAGGACGGCATCCCGTTGCTCTCCATGACCATCACTACGACGACTGCGCCACCGCCGAACAACCCCGCCCACGTTGGATTGCCGCGTTTCGGCGGCCGGCGCGGCGGCGGCGGCGGCGGTGACGAGTTTGGCGGCGAGGACGACGAGTTCGCCTTCGAGCCGCTGGAGACTAACCTGCACCGCGAGCGCGAGAAGATCATCACCCAGGACATCCCCGTGCGGGTTCTGCACCCCGAGACGGTCGAGACCATCATGCAGCCCAAGATACGCGAGCCCGACGTGCACATCCAGCTGCCGCCCCTGACGCAGCTGAAGGCGATCTCGGACCGATTCACGCGCCTCGCGCACGCAGCAACCTCTTCCTCGTCTACGGCGGCGGGCAAGACCTCGGCGGCGGCGACGGCGAACCCGAAGCTGGAGCTGAGCGCCAACATGCACGGCGAGCTGCGGCTGCGACTCGACGTCGACACGCTGCTGCACGTCGAGAGCCAGTGGGAAGGCCTAGAGAACCCGGACCTCGACCCGGCGCAGCTCACCTGTGCCCTCGAGGATCACCCGTCGACGGCGTTCCGGGAGGCGGGCCCGGGACGGTGGGCTACGGTGCGCGTCGACGGCCGCGACTGGAGCAAGGTGCTCAGCGTGGGACGGCTCGAGGGCCGCGTCATCGCGTGCTTCGCCGACGACCACGCCCTCATCCTGTACGTCTACGTCCCGCAGTACGATGATGCGGGCGGCCCGGAGGATTCGGTTGTTACTGTGAGTCTTCTTTACGCTTGTTGCTTTTCGTGTTTGGATTTCAGCCGCGACGTGTGACGCGCGTAGTGGTTTGGGAGCGGTGATGCTGATTCGGCTTGTGAGTAGTATTACGTCTCCTCGTATAGTCGGTGAAATGAATGCGTGGTCGGGCAACTCTCTGTTCGGACGAGACTCTGACCCGAGATAGCATGGAGGGTATATATATACGATATGTCACCCAGAGTCCCAGCGAGAACTTCATGGGCTCCCCACGGACGACCGAACCCCTCGAAGCCCGCATTAGGGCGAGTAACGAGCGAGACACAGGCATCTCGGGGCGTTTATAAAGGGGTACTGGGGTACATCCGTTCATCCCAAAGCCCAGCTGGGTCTGGACCATGTACGGCATCCACAGGAGGAGTTTACGGTTTGGCATTTGTAAAACACTTTGCACCGCATTTGCTGGATAGCCTATAGGAGGTACGGACATGTCGTCATGGTAGCTGGATAAAACACATAGGCCTGAGTCGCTTCATACTACATAGATGCGAGATTATCCGGGTCTGAGGAACCACCGTAAGCATAGCTTAGGAATATGACGCCCTAAGAGAGGGCGAAGGAGGAAACGTAAAGCCTGCGCGCAAGTCGTCTAGTTCCCTCGCCTTTTACTCACTATTCACTTCCGTTCCACGGTGCAGGGGGGGCCTCTAGAAGCTTTCGTGGTTGCTCAGAAATACCTATGAGGAAGCCAGACAGATCACTCAATCATCAGCTCGGGGACGCGCGCGGCTACGAAGCCTGACTGCTGCACCCCCCGAGCCGTCGACTTGTCTAGTAAGTAGAAAAATTCCCCGTACATGCCTTGATTTGCCGTGCATATAGTGTACTTGTGTAGTTGGGCCGCACGCACCCGTATCCCTCGGGCCGCATACCTCGATTCCCCACTCGGCCAGCTAATCCAATCTCCAGGCAGACCAGACCGGGCCATTCAGGGCCAAGGTACACGTATATGGTGCGAAACAACGGCGCAACCTACCAGCTCACCTTCACAGGGACGCAAGTTCCGTACGCCAGGCCGCCCCGGTGGTAAGACTCGGACACGGCTGCTTACCGATGGAGAATGCCTCTCCCTCCCCTGAATGCAAGCCGCAAGCAAAATGCCGAAGACCGGCTCCCGGAGCCGGAGTGCGGAGGGGCGCGCGAGGGGCTCTCCTATAGGGATTCCGTGGGTCTGGAGGACGGTTGGTTATCCCTTCCTTCTTTTCTAACCTTTCCTTGTTGGTTCCGGTCTCGCGTCCCCGTGCTGGTTGACAAGTAGGTGAGTAGGTACTTGGTAGGTAAGTTAGTGAAGATTGACACCGGGTGACGGCCAGCAAGTAACCCTATGTGTGACCGGCTATAGCGAGAGGCACTGAGGTAGGTGTCTGGAGCGACGGCGGTTACGAGGATATAATGGCGTGCTCTGTGTAGACATTCGCCTTCTCGGGGTCGGTAGGACGGTTCATCTTCAGCCGTGGCGATGGCCGGCTGGATATCGTCATCGAGTCTAGTAACGTACATCGTAACCGCTGAGAAGCTCTGCATTACAGGTGTCTAGGAAATACGTCTTTGACGTAGTGGGTGGCGTTGATGATTCATCTCGATGACTCCTACGACTTGATTTCTGAAAAAAGTCGTAATCACACCAGTATGCATACCAGCTTGAACGGAAGTACGCTCCATCAACACTACCGTATTAACTCTCGAAATTCGGCCAAAGCTAACGGCTTGGCGCCAAGGGTGGCAACATGTTATTTCCAATGTCACCGATACAAACTGTATGTGGATTTTTTGCTACCTAATGGGACCCAGGGTCCCTTAAAGCTTTCTGTCGCTTTTCCTGTCGTTTTTCTTTTCGCTTTTCCTGTTGCTTTGCAAGGTGTTATATATTATGATAATTGTTATGGTGTTGAAACAACTGTTTATATAATTGCAGCTAGTTTTTCCTGAATAACATTTTTTTCCTACGTTTTAAGGGCTTTAATTAAATTTTTTTATTAACGTCCTACACAAGTACTCCGGACGCACAAGTACTCCGGACGGTTTTTGGCATATTCCAACCACCGAACTTCAATTGATTATTTCTTAACATTAACAATATGGAACGGCTTATAAAAGAAGCGAAAATAAACCTAGCCGTTTAGGTTAAGAAACGAGACCCGAAACTTAATTATGCGACATTTAGTTCTATATATAAAATTGCGAAATTTACTTTGTATGAACGATATAACGGTATACCTTTTTATAGTAACTATATACCTAAATTGCGAAAATTAACGGCGCCCGAAAAGAAATCGATTATCGACCGAATTCTCGACCTAGATACGCGAGCGTTTCCTATCCGGCTTCAGTACGTTGAAGATATGGCCAATATACTGCTTGCTTAATGCGTTGCAGGGCACGTTAGGATTAATTAGGTGTCAAACTTTATTAGACGGTAAAAAAAACTCCAGACGCGTTTAAATCGGAAGATCGATTATTAACGGGTCCTATGCGAAAATCCGGAAACATTTCGTAAGTAGTTCGAACTTGTTCGGGCTATTATTGCAAAATACGGCATCGCAAAAAAAGATATTTACAACTTCGACGAGACAGGATTTTTGATAAGGCTTCTTATAGTAACGGGTATGGTAATTACCAGTACCGAAAGACGTGGAAGACCTAGATAAGCGCAATAAAGGAATAAAAAATGGGTTACAGTTATTTAAATTGTTAATTTGCAAGGTTAGGCTTTGCCGCCATTTATTATTATGGCGGGGAAAAATTACCTTAAGTCCTGGTACCGCGATAACTTATTGCCAGCTAATTGGAGGTTCGGTATGAGCCATAATGGCTGGATAATAAACGAATTAGGTTTAAAATAAATTTAGCATTTCAATAAATATACTCGGACGCGTACGAAAGGTTCGAAACGTTTTCTTATTTTCGACGGCTACGAAAACCACTATTTAATAAAATTCGAAGAATACTGCATAAACCACGATATTATTACGCTTTATATGCCTGCGCATTTTTCGTATCGGCTTTAACTTTTTAACGTATCTTATTTTTCTGTTTTAAAACGCGCTTATTTGCAATATATCGAAAACTTAATGCGACGTTATCATACTTACATTGCCAAAAAAAATTTCCTCGCCGGCTTTTACGACACGTTCCAAACTGCCATAACGTCCGATAACATCAAATCTAGATTTGCGAAAGCTGGTCTTATTCTATTCGATCCTAATAACGTTTTTTCCGAATTGGAAGTTCCTCCAGTTGTACCTACGCCGACCGTCTTCCCGTTAACCTCCGCCGGTTTTATTCGTTCCCCGCCCGCAAAAACCCCTAGGAATATTAAAAAAGTAACGAAACAAAAACGTTACTTGCAAAAAAAAATTGGATATCAAGGTAGTTCGTTAAGGGTTGTTAAATCGGCTAATCTTTTAACAAAAAATAACTTGTTACTTTTATACGAAATTGTTCTTTTTCGGGAAAAAAACGCCTAATTACGCGAAACGAACCATATTTTAAGCAAACGTCGGAGAACCAAAAATAAACGTCTCCAAAAAGGAGGAACATTTATTATACAAAAAGGATAAGCTTTTCTAGCCGAAAAAAAAAAAGGTAATAAAAAAATGCAACTAACAATAATTAAAAAAGGTCGTTACAAAAGGGTTAAAACGAAAGAACGGAAATGTAAGGTTTGCAGCAAGCCCGGACATAATATGCGTACTTATAAAGAAGTTATAAAAACGTTTAGCGAAGAAGAATCCGATTAATTTAAATCAATGCGATATGTTATTGTTAATTAATTTGAATTTGTTATCGCGACGTGCCAAAAACCGTCCGGAGTACTTGTGCGTCCGGAGTACTTGTATGGGACGTTAGCTGTTTTTAAGTTATTAGCTTTATATATTTCCATTAATTTGGAAACTGTAAATTGTTTTTAATTAACGCGTTGCCGGAGATAATTTTCGATGGCGTAATAAAAATGGTGGTGTATATTAAAGGCTTCGGAGATAATTTTATAGTCTTCCGAGACGTTATTTTTTGTCGTTTTTTATTTTGTAAAGTTGATTTTTATTATATCCTTAATATCGATAAAGTTATTTTTACTGTTGTTAAGACGAATATTGATTTTATAATTACAGAATGCCTTATGTATTAAATATTCCCGTTTTAAAAAACGCTTTTAAGTTTATTAAACAATATGGGTAGTTATAATACGGCAATCCGAAACAATCCATATCATAGGATTTCCGTATTGCTGAAAATGTTCGGTTTTCTTTTTTGTGATATATCTACTCATAAATTTAACAAGCTATTTTTTAAAAAGGCTATTAATAGTTATATTTAAAGGCTAAAAAAGATTTGTATTAATAGCTAAATAACGTATTAAGTGCGCACTTATTAATTTAGTTTTTTAGTGCAATAGTTACGCAATATTTAAAAGTTTTAAATACGTTTTATTAAATGGAATTTTACCGTCGTAGTTAATTAAACGACTTTATACCAGATTACTTATCCAAAAGGCTTAAGTTTGATTTAAGTAAGAAGAACTGGCCATGATCTAAATGCAGTTATACGGTCATAAAATAATATCATGGTTACAGTTTTTACGTGTAATTGCTAACAACTAAAAAAAATATTAGCTAAATAACGCATTAAGTGCGTATTTATTAATTTAATCTTTTGATACAGTGGTTACATAACATATATAATTAGATGGGATAAGCGCAGTAGTAATTTTATAACCGCGAAGAAATTCTATAATTTTCGGGGGTTTATGGAACGCTGTTACGTTTATAACTAATAATATATTTTCCTTATCCGCGTATTTTCCAAAGTTATTTACGATATTTATTATAGTTTTTTCGTTGTTATATGTTTTTTCGTTGTTATATGTTTTTTCGTTAAATAGGACTTTTACGCCGGTTACGTATTACTTCTTTTTTTCGTTAAAATATCTAGGAACGGTTTCCGGAAACGCCGCGGAAAATAATTATAAGCTTTAACTTTTTCCGGTTTTTTCTATTAGCCTATATAAAAAAAATTCAGGGTAATCTATTTTTTATCTTATTTATTGCAATCCGATCTTACGGTAACGATCCGGAAACCTTTAAAATTATATATATAACTATTTTTATACTTAAACGGAAACGGAATTTTATTTATATTAAAAATTCGGAAACTGTCACGGTACTAAGTGGCACCTAGTGGGTATATAGGGCAGAACAAGGCGGTCAGTGCTCGAGCTGACAACGTTCCACTTTTGGTGATGTGATGGCTACGTCTCTTGTTCTCGTGCCGTAACAGAAACGTAAAAAACGGTTAAATATAAAACAAAAGTTAAATTCGAGAAAAAAGTTAAAGATATACTTCATCCTATATACTAAGTTTTTCGGATACAGTTACGATTATAATATATGTCGTATGAAATATAAAAAATTATTAAAAATTTTAACTATTTTATTTAGAAAGTGTACAGTTATCTTAATAATACGCTTTTGTACGATAAAATGTCGTTAAAAGAACCTTTAAAATTACTTATTCGAAAAAATAAATGCCGATTAAAAATACGTTATTTCCTATATACGGCGCTTATATTTACAGAACTATATAACTATAATAAAACGACGCTGTAATTTAATTTTAAAAAATTCTTAAAATCACTTCGTTTTAAATTAGGGATATTAAGATAACGTATATCGGGAAAGATATTTAAAAATAAAAAACTATTTTTTCTATTACTGTTTAATAGTAATAAAAAAGAATTTGAAAAATTCTTAAGCTTTTATATACGTAAAAAAGCAATAACTGGAAAAAGAAATTAACAAATTACCTTTTGAATGCGTTGAGTAAATTATAAATGAAATTAAATATATATATAACCAAGTTAAAACCTTTAGTTTTTTTTTTCCTTTTAAATAAAAGCATTTAATACGTTTAATAAGAATTGTACGTTTAATAATACGGTCCTTAAAAACCTTCGAACGTGGCTTAAAAAGGCGGCGAGGTATAGAATTCGCTAATCTAAAATTAAGAAGTTCTATTATTATATATATAGTAACAGGAAAAAGCCTATCTTTCAAACTACACTAAATATCATATATTAAATGGGCTTTTTTAGGAATATACGGTTTTTTATTATTACGTGTAGCAACCCGTGGCGAAAGTCGAAGTCTGATATTCGCCATAAACGGCAGTTAGGCTATAAGCGGCTAAAAGCCGTGGATGGGTGCAACTTATTACAGAGCTAGGCTTTATGTGGTTAGAAGCCGTCATTAGCTTTGGCCGAATTTCGAAGGAAAATACGGTACATTACTACCATAAAGACCCAACTAGCCTATAACCAGGCAGCAGGCTGTGGACGGAAGGCTGGTTTCACAAACAAAGCTCCCGGGCCTCTATAGCAAACATCACAGCAGAGAGAGAGAGTGCGTACTGACTGAGTAACGTTGGTAGTCAACTTATTCGTAATCGCACGCACGCACTATGTCGCACGGCAGATAGTTTCAGGTAAAGGCCGTCTCGTTGGACAAGGGTCTGTCCGTCTGCCCACCTGTCTTTCAGCAGCCTGGCGGTGGTGGGTGGCCTGTTTATTAGGTATTATTGCTGATTCCCGGCAGCCCTGCAGGCTGCAGGGCACTACCGCGCGACACCCAGGTGTGGGGTGTGGGTGGCAGTAAGCCCTGCGGCTGAGCCTACCACTGCGGCACTTGCTTGGGGGTTCCCCGGACGAAAGTCCCTTAGGTACATAAAGTCCGGATCCGCATGTGCTAGGACAGCCCCTATTTCGTGCGTCCCCGTGTTACGGAAGCGGCGGCGAATCGGTTTATCGATATTGCCGACTTGGGGGGAATGGTCGGGACCTGGTCAATTGTCAGTTGCGCAGGACGCTCACGGCGCCCCGCGGTCCTGGGAGGACGCTAGGTTTAGAGTCGCAAGCATTATGCTTCATTGCTATTGAAAGATGCATAGACGCTCGAAATAATCTGTCGTCCCAAACGGGTAGCTAGTATGACGATGAGTCAGTTTTATTAATCATATCCGGTCATCTTGGAAAATATAGTTCATCCGCAGACTAATCCAACAACAGGCCTCGTTCCTATAACAGCAAAGATATAAAATTGCTATATGGTGCAGCGGACTGCTTCTTATCTCGCATAGAAGTCGCACAGAGCAAGGAATGGACTCAATCTGCTGGATACGGACAGTGTTTTGGTGTCTGTCTCCACGATGAAATCAAAAAATCATGTCGTCATCATATTGACTATGGCATTATGACGTATACGGTATTGACTGGGCCGCGCCTCTGGTCTTATAACTTGACAGAGTGCAAGTCAAAAGAAAACGCCATCCAACTTACAAACCAAAATGTTCCGCATCGTTTCAAGGCATTCGAGTCGCGTGTGCAGCAGATTCCAGTCAACAAGGCTTGCTACGATTGTTCCGAGAACCATGTCAGGTATGCACGCCCGTTTACACACGCTTGCTATTTGTTCTAAGCTAACAGGGCACGCACCTGCAGGGAAGGCAGACAACCAGGACTTGACGGCCGATGCCCTCTTCGGGGTGTCTCACCTAAAGGCTGTCGTGACCGGGGGCGGCACCGGTATTGGCCTTATGATTGCCCAGGCGCTCCAGTCCAACGGCGCCAAGGTCTACATCACCGGCCGAAGACAGGTCGAGCTCGAGAAGGCCGCTAAGCTCTACGGCACCGGTCCGGGTAGCATCATCCCTCTGGAGGGAGACGTCAGCCGGAAGGACGAGGCGGTCCGGCTTGCCAAAGAGGTAGAGAGCAGGGAGCCGGACGGTATACATCTCCTAGTCAACAACGCCGGTGTTGCGCGGGACCAAGACACGAAGTTCTGTGAGCAATGCCCCTGTTACTCCCCCGATCGATTAACTTGCTGTGGCTAACAGTAATCTTCGCAGCCGAGAAAGGAGAGCCGGATTGGACGGACGCGAAGGCTATCTCGGAACACTTCCTGCAGACCAAGGATGAGTCGTGGGCCGAGACCATGAAGGTCAACGTCACAGGGATATACTGGATGTCTATGGCCTTCCTCCCTCTGTTGCAGAAGGGCCGCGATGTTACTCCGGGATACACGTCGCAGATCGTCAACATCACTTCAATTTCAGGGGCCATGAAAGGGTCGAGTTCGGGGCAGCCCGTATACGCCGCTTCAAAGGCCGCAGCCACGCACCTGAGCCGTATGCTGGCTACCCTCTTCACAGACACCAAGGTGAGTATATCTCCCAGCCTCTGGGCGCATAAAGAATTCTAGTATTAGCGTTCGCTAACCGCCCACTCACGCAAAAGGTTCGCGTCAACGTCATCGCCCCGGGCGTCTTCCCCAGCGAGATGACGGCAGGCTCCTCCGGAGAGGACAACAAGAGCAGGCTCGACATGAAGGCCAGCAACCCGGCTGGAAGGTTCGGCCACGATTCCGATATGGCGGCGACCATCCTGTTCTTGGCCGGGAAGGGAGGCTTGTTCTACAACGGCCAGATCCTCACTCCGGACGGCGGCAAGACTCTTCGGTCCATCACGTGAGTGAGGTGCATTTCTGACTGTTGATTAGGCAACACACTTGTCCAACCAGCCGTGGCTAATTAGGAACATGGTGGAAAGGCGAAGTAGGCGGGAATGCGTAATTGCCATTATCGACCATACATGTGCACCTGGGCGTATTCTGGGTGTTTTAGGTGAGGCAGGGCAGCAAACAGAAGTTAAAGGAGTTCCAGCATAGCATGAGTACCTTCCTCATCTAGCCTAACACTGTAGCAATACTAAACTATAACGGACACCCTCATTTAGTATGTTATATCGTGATCAAATAAACCTTTACAAACGGCCTATCAAGTCTGCTATTCGCCATCCTGTGCTAGGTAGGCCCAATCACCCTTGTCCATTTTGTGAGAATATGGCCAGAACCAGTAGCCTAGCACAGGGACTTACCGCTGGCTGTGGCGGGACAATTCCACAGAAACGAACAGTATGACTGCAGACCCTAGAGCTTTACGATGGTATTATGGAAGGATTAGGCCACCTAGCCACCTTGAAGCCCTAGAGCAATTAAAGGCTGCAACAGTACGTCGGGACAAAAGGCTCGGCATGCTTAATTTTAGACTCTCCAAAATCTACCACCAATTCTTTTTTGTTATTATTCCGAGTTATCCCCGTCAACTGAGTTTTCATATAAGTCGACTGCATTAGATAGGTTCTCGTAGCCTTCGCTGGGAGTATTTAAGCTCATCCGTAATCGAACCCGAGAGCTTCTTCCATTTGTAAAATAGACAGCTCCCCCATCCCGGCCCTGACTTTGTAGAGTTAAACCTGGAGATCCCACCGCCCCCCAACCCCCAGGATGTGCTTAACCGCCGTTCTCCGGTGAGAGCGGGAGTCTGCCGACCGTCTCACCGAAGGCGAGGCAGCTCAGCCAACTACCCACCTCCCTCTTCGACTACCGCCCCTACACTATGTATCCCCGGCCCCCGCCCGCGCCAGCAGGGAAACAGAGATGGAAATGGGGAAACTGCAGTGGCTCCCATTGGGACGCGACGACTCCCGGATGAAGAAGCCAGACCGGCGGCCGTCACCGGAGGAGTCATTCTACTCAGTACTCCCCGGCCCCACTCTCTGCTGATCAGTCGATCGATTGCGGAGGAGAGGAGAGGAGATAAAATGGGGATGTGCTGGGGAGGGGGATAGGTAGGTACGAATCGATCAAGTTCAGTTCTAGGGTTACATACCAATGTAATTTGGCATATGGCGGTTCCGTCCATAGGGGGTCTGCCTGCCTGGCACTCGTGGTTCCATGAAGGTGATCACGATTCAACTAACTGGAAATCTTTCCTCTGCGATATCCCTGACGAATTCTACGGCAGCCGGTTTCTCGTGACCGTCTATCTGACCACTAACTAACTGGATATGGTCGCCAGGTGACGGCCAGATACCGTAACTGGCGTATACGCGTTTGTCCAGAAGCAGTTCAGATAGCGGTGCGTTCTTGTTATGACCCAGCAGGTTTGGCTTCTCAAAAACGGTCGGGCCTCAGGAGGACAAGGTCCGACTGTGGCTCCGAGTCACGTAACCGGCTCAGGTGTTTCAAAGGGCTTAGCGCCTTAATACTTAAGATAACGCTTTTTTTAGAAATAATATGATCTACCGAAAAAAAATCATAAATTTACGTTATAACGCTACTGGAAAAAATAATAAAATAACGGGCGAATAACCAAAAAAAAGTATGTATTTTTAAAACCGAAACGGAATTATTATCTTTTACGCAAGTTCTTAAAAAAGCCTTCTTTATATGTCAATTAATTTACAAACTAGTGAAACACTTATAAATAAAACCGCTAAATATATAATATAACAAAGTATAAACTATAAGGCCTATTAATATTAACGTCGCCCGTTTATAAATAAAATTATAACACGTAAATAAATATAATTATTAAATATAAAAAAACAAAAAATGGCTATTTTAAAACAATTTATATATTTATAAATAATATCTTAACGAATAAATTAAATAAAGCCATATTATCAAACTTTTTTAATTATTTTAAAAGAAAGATAAAATTAATAGATATTATATTATCTTTAAAACTAGCAAAAAAAACGTTAAAAACATTTTTTTTTAAAAGCTTAGTTAATTAAAAACTAAAATAACCGTAAAAGAAATAAAATAAAAATCTATTACTTCAAAAAAAAAAGAAAATATAACAATTAATATTCCGAATTCTTCAATGCATTAAAAATGTATATTAGCTAGCTAGATATATTAAAGCACTTTAACTAAATAAAGCTACGGTTTGATCGAAGGATATATGTTCCGTTACTAGGTTACATAAAAGCAGTGCATATGCAGAGAAGCTACGCAATTAGCTAAATATAACAACGCAACTGACATCCTCTATATCTGACAATTTCCGCTATATATCGAAAATAAGGTTAAGTATATCGTATTTACAAAGGCAAGCTTTTCAACTTACCAGACTTACGGAAACAAACTAATTGTTTTTGACACGATATCTGTTTAACCGATATATTACGGGTTAATAGCTTTAATTTAATTCGTTTTAATGCGAGTTAACAATCGATAAACAAGCTTTCTATCCGCCGGAAGGCTACAAGAAGTTAGCTGCAACAATTTTTCTAAAGGGGGTTTTGTCAGATATAAGGGATATCAGTTGCATTGTTGTATTCCGCTAATTGTGCAGCTTCTTAGTACGCGTACAGCTTTTTGTATAACCTAGCAACGGAATAATTATCCTCCGATCAAAGCGTAACTAGGGTGCTTTAGCACCCTGGCTAGCTAATATATCCCCTTAACGCCTTAAAGAATTCGAGGCGTTTATTGCTACATTTTTATTACTTTTTAAAGCCATAGCTTTTTAGTTAACCTTTCCTTTAATAATTATATCTTCTTAATCAGCTAATTCTTTATCAAAAATTGCTTTTAACGTTTTCCTACGGTAATCTAAAGCTTTTATAATATTTATTAATCTTAATTACTTTTTAAAGTACTTAAAGGTTTTTCGTAATAAGGCTTTAATTAATCCATTAGTTAATATATCGCTTATAAACGTATAATTTACTTTAATCAGGTTTTTTATTGTTTTTTATAATTAATAGTTATATATATTTACGTACCGTAATTTTATTTTTAAAAAAGCGACGTCGATATTAATAAGTCGTATAATTTATTAATTATCGCACTATATATTTAACGGTTCAACATCTAGGCTAACTTCTAGTTCCTTAATTAATCGAAAAGGCAAATAAAACTTCTTTAATAGTTTACGCAAAAAATAACAATTCCGTTTCGGTTATGGAAATAATCATTATATTTTGCTTATTCGTACATTATCTTATAACTTTTCCAAACAGCTTTATAATGTAAGCTTGGAAATTTTTTCGATTAAATGTATTATTTACAAAAAAAACGTCGTTCCGAGTATCCAAGAAATCCTTGTTACCTAACTGTAACGCTAGCGTTTTGGTACCGACTAGATACCGTATAACGCGATTAATTATTTCATAATATACGTTATTAAAATTTAAATTAAATCGGGTAAGTCGGGATATTAAAAAGGATATATCGGACCGCGTATAGACCGTAACATAAAGGATAAAACCGATTTTTTTGGTATTTATTAACGAAACCTAAATGAGCCAAATTAAGATTTAATAATAATTCAGCGTTTGTTATAGGCGTTTCTGGAAGGTTATTTAGATTTTTTTTAGGAATTAGGTTAACCAGTTTGTTTATAAAGTTGGATTAAAATAACCAGATTTTTTAGTTAAGTTTGTTTTTAATTATTTCGATATTTAGAAATTACTATAAGTTTTTACCCTTTATAAAGGTATACCGTTTTTGTATTTGCTAGATTAACCGATTAACGAGGGCTTGGTTTTTTATTATATGCGGCGATAATATCGTTAACGTAAAAAAAAATACCCTTTAACGAATAAAACAACAAGGTTTATGAAAAACGGAGTTAAGTTTTATATCTTTAAACGTGTTAGTAAAGTTTTTCTGCTAAAATAACGGCGATTTTTTTAGGCCGTATAGGGCCTTTTTAATTAAAAGTACCTTATTACGTTAAAGATATTTTAAGGGCGTTTTTATAAAAACTTTATAAGGTAAGTTTGCGTTAACGAAGGTATTTATAGCGTTATATTGCTTAAACTTTAATTCGAATTTAATTGTAATAATTATTAAAGTTTTAAAAAATTTCCAATTAAGGTAGATATGTAAATATTGTTATAAACGTTTTTAAGTTATTAATTATTTCGTACGATAAAACAAACTTTACATTTTTATAACTAGTTATATTTATTAAATTTATTAACGTATATTTATATATATTTTAAAACTTATTTTTTTAATAGCAGATTAATTAATAATCTTCTAAAACTGTATATCTTTATAACTTTGCAAATAAGCTTTTTCGGTTTTTAGAAATGATTTCTTTAACGGATATATACTTAGTTTTTTATAACCTTTCGGTAATAACGGTAAATCTTGTTTATATATCCGGCCTTATAACCTAAGTAACATTTTTGCTTTTAATTTTATTTTTAATATATTAAAACTTTTCCAATTAAAATGGCGCAAGTTTCGGGTTATTTTTTCCCTTAAGTTTCTATAACTTACCGGCTAATTATCGATCGTACTAACAAAATAGGCTTTTTATCCTGCGTTAAACGTAGCTTTTTATATTTTGTAATCGTACTAATAACTATCTTTTCGATACGAAACGTATGGAAAATTTACGTTTATAACCCGTAAAAAGTTTTCGTTTTTTACAGTTATTTTAAGTTAAACAAAACGATAAAAACTTAAGGCTTCCTTTATTTTTTTATCGGCGTAATAATTTAAAGAACGGAAATAATTCAAACATAACGATTGTATAAGAATAATTAACCTTTTACGAACAAGTTTGGTTTTTTTAACCCGTATATTATTTTAAACGTTTATATTACTTTAAAGCTATTTCTTTTTTATTTAGCCGGTAAATAAATTATTTTATTTAGGTTCTTATTTTATATATATATAAAGTAGCCGTAAGTTTAAGTAAATATATAGATTTATCGGAATAAATTTTATAGTTCGTTTTCGATAACGTAAAAAAGTTGTTTTTTAAGTCTTTAATATTACTTAAAAAAGTAACTTTTTCGTTAAACTGTACGTTTTAAATAATAATAATTTTATTTATCAAAAAGTTCTAAATTTCGTAAATATTTATTAATCGGTAATTAACGAAAAAGCTTATTTATGCTTTAAAATTTAACTTTTAGAACCTTTATTTTTTTTTAAATAACGGTTGTTATAACGTAAGCCATATAATCGTAAACTTGCAAATAAGCCTGTTAAAACTTGCGATTAAATATTAAAACGCCGTTTTTATATGCTAAATAAATATAATAAATTTCGTAGGGGATTTGTTAAAAAAACGAATTTGGAAGTACGGTTATATAAATATACTACTGTTTTAAAAATATATACGATTAAAAACGTAGGTAATTTAGCATTATTTCGTATAGCAGTTGTTTTTTCTTTAATTATACTCTTTAAACGTTCCATACCCCCGTTCTGGGCCTAGGTATGCGGTATTGAAAATTTAAGCCTGATACTAAAAAAAAGTAATTAAAAGATATTTCGAAACAGGTAATTTTTTAAAATTTCGTTATCGCATTCGATTACTTATAAAAAAACTTTGTTTTGGTTTTTTAAAACGCCTAGCAAGTATTAAAAGGCAGTAATTAATATATCTTGCTTTCGGTTTTTAAAATAAATATCTTAAATAAAACCTAAGTATCTGTCGGTAACGAATATAACATATCTATATTTTTTAAGGTTTTTTTCGAAATTAATGAAATTAATAGCTATTTTTTGTTTTAATCGAGAAGTTTCTTTTTTGGGCTTGCGGTATATTTACTTTCTAGCTTTCGCTTTATTACATGCTTAACATTCGACAGTTATAAAACCTTTTAACAGGACTTTTTTAATATAAAACTGCAATTACGTACAGTACTTTAAAACTCAAATACCTTAATCGTAAGTACTACAAGGTACCGTTATCGATACGTAGCAGTCTCGGCGTTAATAAGTTAATATTTCGTTTATAAATAACCAGGGTTACGGAAAACGTAATTACGTTAATATCCTCGATAATAAACTAATTAAATTTATCTATTAAAATAACTATAACTTAATTATATTTATCTCGAATACAGTTATTAATCCCTTAGTTATTTTATCAAAAACTCTTTTTTCGGAATTATCGAAATAATATCAAATTGCAAGCAAATTGCTTATAATAGGCTACGTTATATAACTATAACGCTTTCGTACCGTTAAAGTTTCGAAATAACATATTAACTTTTCCATACCTTCTAATCGGAACAAAGTTGTTATTTACGTATATCCCGTTACTTTATATTATTAATTTAAAATTCAAAAACCTGGTAATAAAATTAAAAACGTATATTATAAGCCTTAAGTTCAAAATAATCGAATTTTGTAAAAAATAAAACGATAAGCTTATGGTAACCCGTTAATTAATAATTAGGAAATATACTAGGATTTATTTTACTTCTTTTAAGAATTAATCTATTTCTTATATAATTAACTTATCTATAAATTTAGATATTCGATTAATTTTTTCCTTTAAGGATTAATCGGAAATTATCCAATTTCGGACCAGTGTTTTAATTATCTTGCTAAATGTAAATTTTATTAAAGCTTTATTAAAGAACGCATAATAATATTAAAAAAGCCTGTATATCGGGCTTAGGCACGTTTTGTAACGTATATCTTAAGTATCTAATTTCTTGCGTTTTTGCTTATTAATGATTCTATCTATATTGGAACTTCTTCGATTATTTTGTTTCGGTCCTCGTCCAAAAAATCTACTTTGCGGTTAACGGTTAAAAGGTTTGCTATCTTCCTAATTAAGATTATCCTGATCAGCAAGGTTTATAAAAGCCCCATAAAAAATCGGAAAAGATACTTTTATATTTCGTAATATAAAGGGAAAATAAGTTATAATCTAATAATCCAAAAAGTTAGCCGTTACTTTTTGGTAATTAATTGTTCTGTTATCGATTTTAGTTTTTTTTATTATCTAGAAAGTAATTATCCAGGTTTCTATCATAAAAGCCAAAGTTATATATAAATCATTAATTTATATAACTGTTATTTTCGTTTCTGGAATGCCGTATCGTTATTCCTAAGCTATTATTTCTTATTATTTTATAATTTATTCGTTTAATTTTCTGCTTAATTTCGCGGCTTATTTTATTTTTTTTGGTATTTTCGTTAGGTATTAATTAAAAATTTACTGTCGTATACCCTGCCGGATTCGGCCATTTTGACGTACTATTCCCGTAAATTCTTCTTTGGGAGAAAATATATCTTTTAATCGTTAAAGTGACAAATTCCAGGATCCATTTCGTAAAGTCGTTAATATTCTTTCGGAAAATATCGTACTTACGATTTTTATAAATATACGCCGTAAAATCCTAATTATAAACTTGTTTGCTTTTTATAATTATCTTAAGGATATTTGTTAAATGCTTTATAAAGTTAATTTTTTCGGTAGTTCCTTTTGAAAATAAGAAAAAAGATAAGATATTAATCCGCGTTATATAACAAATTCGTTTTTTCGGATAAGAAGTTATATCGGGTTTATAAGTTTAATAAATTACGGAAATAATTAATCAGAATCGATAAAATCCCATATATTAAGCACGTACGCTTTAGATTAAAATTCGGCTTTAAAACGGTTTTAATCCTTGGGTTTTTTTATAAATAACAGAAAATATAAATGGTACGGTCGCTATTTTTATTATTTAAAGTATATTAAGATAATTGTTATTAATATATAGCTTATATCGTTTTAATAACAGCTAATTAATTAATAATTACTTAAATTAAGCGAATAAGACTTTTAATTGTTAGATATAAGGGATATTAATTACGTTGTTGTATTCCGCTAATTGTGCAGCTTCTTAGTACGCGTACAGCTTTTTGTGTAGCCTAGCAACGGAACAATTATCCTCCGATCAAAGCGTAGCTAGGGTGCTTTAGCACCCTGGCTAGCTGACAGGTTTAGCACTCTTTTTTATTCGCCACATTCACCCGATTAGCTTCCGTAAGAAAAGCTTTAGTTGGCCTTTTAGAGGGTTACAGCACGCCGAATTTCCGTTTTAGGTTTAGAACCCGCTAGAAAATTATTGCAGCTAACTTTTTGTGGCCTTCCGGCGGATAATAACCGCTAAAGCAACCCTTAAAAAAAACTCCGGTATCGAAAACTTTTATATCATATGCAAATTGTATAGAAATTAAGGAATAAATTTACCGAACCAGCTAAATTAAGTATTCTCCTATCTTTTTTCTTGTAATTAATAAGGTTATTAGTTAATAAAAGATTAAGTTAGAACAAACTATGCTAGCAGATTTTTCAGGTTTTTCGATATATGCGTATATTATGTAGTTGTAATCCAACACGAAAGCCAATCCATAAACCGTAAGCCAAAATCTGCTTGTAAAATAAGGTTACCGTTTTAGACCTTGTAATGGAAGACACCGCAATTAAGTACAACTAAAAACGAAATCGGTGTCCTGTTACTTAAAATTTTAAAGATAGTTTAAGCATACGCACATGGCCCTATACAGTACTATTAATTTCTATATACACATGGTATTTTACCTTTAGACAACGGGACATATGATTTGCCGAAGCCGGATAGCGTCAGCCCTAGCAATCAGGCAGCGAAGCCAGATTTCGATAATCGAGCTGTCAGCCATTACGGACAGTCTGTGATTGAATCTTCCAGCGCTTGGGGTTAATCAAGTCGATACGCATGTCGTCATATCTCTGGAGAGTCTTCGACAAAGCATGGAGAATCAAACTCCCTTCCATTGGATTAGGCTTCTTTGCCCCAATTCGCCGGACCTATTCTCTCTCTTTTGGCTGCTGGCTACACGTTGCCTCGCAAGACATCGGAAGCCATGCTACGCCTCTAGTGACCGTAATAAAACTGCTGTTTCGCTAAATCCATTCCTCTTATCATAAGTCAAGATACTGAGATTTAGGACAGGACCGGAATAAAATTCAGTACTTTCCTCTTGAAAAGTCCGAAATTCGTTTGTTTGTTTTATACCCCGGTTCAGATGCAGATATCGTATCCGGCCATATCGAAAATAGATCGTGGAGATGCACATCAGGCATGTCATATGAAGCCTTGTCCTATGTCTGGGGCAATATTAGAGACTCTGTCAACATACTGGTTGATGGCCATACCGTCTCTGTTACGAAATCACTCGAGACTGCGCTCCGTCACTTGCGTTACCCTGACCAACCCAGAACTATCTGGATCGACTACATTTGTATCAACCAGGAAGATATCTTGGAACGAAATCAAGAGGTCGCTAAAATGGGATTTATTTACGAGCAGGCCGATTCCGTTCTTATCTGGCTGGGACCTGCCACGGTGAATAGCTGGGTGGGAATGGAAATCCTCCGCTACTTCGCCAATGAAAAGCGACCCCATTCTTACCCAATGTGGCAGACCTATCCTCAGTCACTCGTGTACCAAGGGCTCCAGGATGTAATGACCCGCCCCTGGTTCGAAAGGATGTGGGTCGTGCAGGAGGTTGGACGTTCCCACCACGCGATACTCATATGTGGACGAGATCGCGTTGAATGGGAGCCAAGTAACGTGCGATGCTTCATTCGGATGATCAAATACGCAGAGATCCTGCCTGAATGGACCCAGCTGGGACTTGAAACGGTGAATATGCGACCGTTGCTGGAGATGTTGGATTTTCAGGACGCGAATCGGCTTAGCAAGTGTTGGGGTACCTGTGAACGAGCGGCTCCTGATCTTCTGGAGCTCGCTCATACCATGCGATATAAACAGTGTACAGATCCTCGGGATAAGATTTTTGGCATCTGGGGAATGGTTGATTACTTATCTCACCTGGAGGACTTCAAGCTGGACTACAGTATGACAGTTACACAAGTGTACGAGGAGGTCGCAAGGGTGTCTTTTCTATAAATCCCGCATGCTTAATATTCGCAGTGTACTGTAGCAATACATTCGGCAGTTCCAAGAATGATAACCCCGCAGGCGACCCCGCACATCAATCCGCTCACTCCACGCTTTCGACAGCTGGAAGCGGTTGACGCGTCATGGTCGCGATAGAAGCGAGAGATATTCGGGTTTCCCGTTGTTCAGAGATACGCGATCTAGAGTCAGACAGATTGGGGCATCTCCAAGCGTGTTTTCGAATGAGAGCACGCGAATTTCGGCTTTGCAGATGTCGAGGGGACGATACCAATCTTTAATTTCCGCATTCTACCCCTGACACTCAACAGTAATTGACATCCTGATGGAGAATAGTGTGCGACGTTTGAGGTCAGGCATTTTGCGGCTCTGCAATAAGGCTGATGGGGCAGTACCGTATGACATGTCTAGCTTGAGCCGAACAGGAAGGCGGTCTAGTATAGCAGATATCAGTTTGTACTGCATTCTTAAAACACACCGTATAACGCAAAGTGGCTTATGCAAAGGTTTAGCCGCTCTATTTACCTAACTACTTAGAAGGTACCTCTCACAGTGATTCATTCCCTTTGGCAGGCTATATCATCCATTCTTGGCTTATGCTCTGTTTCAAAAAGTACTATTAAGTCGTAGTAGCTTGTGCTTTAAATTTCACAAAGAGTGAAAGCGGACACCGATTTCGCTCATAGTTGTAGTTTTAGAAGAACTTCTGCTGCTTCTTGGTCAGGTTCTCCCACCCTGTAGGCAATGCCCTAGCAACGAAATACCGCTCGCTTCTAGCTGGTAACTGCTATTGGGATGGAGCCGTTTCCGGCTATTCAATCCTATAATCATCACTATGCAGATACTAATGGCGAAGTATCTCAGACTAAGCGCTTTTTGAAAAGCGAAGAAAAAAATCCAATTTCGAATATGATTACCAGTTTTGGAACACCATGTTGAAAGGGGTGCTGGCAGCTTTTAGTCGGAGAAATCAAGTCTGAGCAGTCAAAACTGGATCCGCTAAAAATAGACCAGTGCCCAGAAACAGATTCGGGTTACCGAAACCTTCAAAAACCACGCTAAGGAACTAGAGTAGAAAGTCCTCTGGACAGAGATAGGAAAATTGCCAAGCCGGGAAAAAAGGAAGCGCTTTGTAGCATAACGAAGGGCCGCGCGACTAACGAACAAAGAAATGCCAGCAACTATTTAGTTAACTCGTAAGCCCATAAAGGAAGAACTTGATGGTTTATTATAAGCTAATTAAGCTGCAATACAACTAGTACACCAAATTATAAACACGTACATATTGTCCCGAAGCTTGGCAATTAACATCACCGCTCGCTAAAGCCCTCTTTTAGTCTTTTTCATCTCATGTAGGTATTTTGAACACAGTGTTACGCCGTTCGTCTCTCTAGCGGCGATCCAACTCTCCGTGCTGACATCCTTTTTTAAGCGGAGCGGCCTTGACAATAAAGAAAGCAGTTTGTCATTTATAAAATGAGATACCCCAGAACGCAAACAGCCAGCTTCGGAACTACCCAGCCCCCGATAACTCGTGGCATCGAACCCGAATTCGGCTGACTATCTTGCGGATGCCCAGCACCCCCAGTAGCATCCGGTCTCACCGCAGTCCCAGTAGCATCCAGTCTCACCGCAGTCCCAGTCGGTGAATCCCCCTCCGTACTATCGCAGGTTCGAGGAACAGGCTCTGTACCGATGACCCACCACCCACAGAAGCCATCCTCAATGCTGGTCGAAGTCGCCTGCCAGACGGTCCCATCATGACCGGTCACAAAAGCATCGACCGTGCCTGGCGCTTTTGAGACCAGAACAATGGAGGTGCCCGTCGCCGCCAGGCCTGTGTTGGCATGCTTCCAGTCGCCAAACCACCCGCCTCCGGTGTAGGGCCACCAGTTGCGGTAGATCTTCAAGTCGTCTGCGTCGGGACAAAAAACGTCGAGGGTGTTGGTCTGGCGGGAGATGGCGCCGATTTCGATACCCGGAAAGGCATTAAAGCCAGGCATCTGCCACCACCCGCGCCAAGCCGTGTCGCCGGGATGTTTGGCGGCCGTCCAGACCATATTGTCCAAGCCCACGACAAATACGTCGAGCTGGCCGACTGAGCGGGACACGGCGGAGATGGCGGCTCCTGGGACGGCCAGCCCCTCGGCTATCGCCTCCCAGTCGGACCAAACTTCCGAGCTGTTGGTGCGCGACGCGGTGTAGGTCGAACGGTCGACGCCCGTGACAAAAATGTGCAGCCGCCCGTCCCCCGTGAGCGCGGCGGCGGTTGGCGCGATGTTGGGTGTCTGAATCTCACCGACTCTAGACCAGTCAAAAGACGTCACGGAGTTGTTTCCCGTGGGCAAAGAAGTGGTGTAGATGCGGTTGGAGGGACCAATGGCGAAGATCTCGATTCGGCCTTCAAACAAGATAGCAGCGATGGTGGAGCCCGGCCTCGTCTCGAGACCCTCGATGGCACGCCAGCCACCAATGTCGGGGTGCTGGTAGGATAGGGTGTGGATGGTGCCGTTGGATGCCACGACAAATAAGTGATCGTTGCCCGCGCCGTCGACAACGCCTGTGAGATTAGCGCGAGATGGCATGGCGAGGGTCGGGAGCGCCCGCCATTCAGAAAACTGGTCATCTGGTATCGATGAAGATCTGCCCGAGCCCATCGAGCTTAAATACCCATTTCCATCCTCCGCGATGACAAAGAGGTCCAGCTCGCTGGGCGATGCCGAGATGACGGCCGGCCTGCCGAATGATCCCTGGGGCGGTGAGACTGCTGACGCGCATATTAACAAGATGCCGATGACGGATGTGGTATAGATGAGACGTGTGGTGAAGCGGGCCATGTTGACATCTGTAGCCCCCGGCCGAGTGAAAGACAGCTGAGAGAGCTCGGGTGTGTCATGGAAGCATCGGCTGCGGCCCTTACCTTTATTTATCATCCACCACGTCTCTAGTCTCCAACGAACAACCACGAGAGACAGACAATTCGGGCTGGATGGGTAACTCCGAGATTGTGCGGCTGGGTCGTCGAACGTGGTGGCAGCGTGACGGGTTCCAACAGGATTACTGCGGGCTGACAACACACCCGAGGCGCTTAAGCCCTCGGACGCCAAGACTCCAACCAACCGCTATCAGCGACGCCCGCCCCAGACCCTTCTCATTTCAAGAAATAACAACAATGGTTGGCTCCCGACGTACGGGGATCGCTCGCTCCGACAAGTAAACGACACAACGCTCCTGGTCGCAGCTTCCATGGACATGCCACCACCCTCTAAATTTGTCACCGCTCCCAGGCACGGCGTCTCTGAGCATTTTGGCTCGCGCGCAGCGTGACAGCTCCTGGGCCATCTTGGCGCGGCAGAGTTGAGCAACGCGGAGCAGCCTTCAGTCACTCTAGATACCTGATACGTTAACTGGAGTACTAGAAAACACTACGCAAGGCAATCCAAGGGCTCAAAGCAGTACCGCCATCTCTACTAGTGGATGTACTAATAGAAGCTCTCTTTTCCTCTGTCTATTTCTATCTTTCCGTCTCTTCCAATGGATCAACTAGTCGACGCTCCCTTTTCCTCTTTCCCTTTTTACCTTTCTATGCTACTTCGTAATCTTCTGTAAATCTGCTAGTAAATGGCAAGTTGAGAAAAAGGGAAAGAGAAAGGGGGTTCTTCATAACTCTTGGCTATTTTTAGCTATTTGCAGATTAAATATAGAGCTATAATATTACTTTCTTAGGTTCTCTCCTAATAGAGAGCTCGAAATGGCTCCCAAGGGGCTCGGAAATGGCTTAGTTGAGTACTCGTAAACTTCAACTCACAGGGGTATTTTTTGTTAGTTATAGTTGATATGCAAAATAAACGCAAATCTGCTATTTCTTTTAAAACTCTATTATTCAAACATTTTATAACTAATTAATCTTTGATATACTATAAGCTAAATTGTTTATTTAAATATTACGTAATTATTATTAAATACAGTAATATATATTTTAAGATACGATGCTTTATAAAATTAACCATATAGTAAAGTATATATTTTCAAAAGTATTAATGTTTAATTCTAAAGTAGAACGTATAAAGAAAAAGCTAAAATTACGAACCATTAATATATTAAATCTAATATTAAATACTATATATAAAAGTTAACATCAAGTTTATTATTAAGTTTAATAATTAATTGTATTCTTTTTAGATAATGATGTATTCTGCGGTAAAACTTGCGCCTTGCTTTATTTTTACACTTTCAATGTACCGCTCTCCCTTACCAGATTCTCTAAACAGCTAGTATATATACTCCTATACGGTTTGTATGCAAAACTACCTCGATTCATTTCTCTGCTATTTCCCACAATTTTCCACACGATTTTCCAAGAATGCTTTATCTTATTCCACAATACCAAAGTTAAAAAACCCAGAGAATCTTCTAGAAAGATGTACCAAACCTCGAAAATCGCTATATAATATGGTTCTTCTATTAATAACTGCAAATCGTAATTCTCTTTTAAATAAAGCTTCAGCTAAACCTATAAGCTTTTAATAAAACTCAAGTTAAGATTAGAAAAAGGTTATTTAAAAGTATATATTTAAAGAAATTACGCTTTTCGTAAGTCTTTTTTACTTACTAGATCGGGCGGCTTTTAAATATGAAAATAAATATATCGAAAAAGCAACTTCGGACTTATTAAAGTATTAAATATTACTATATTATATTCTATTACAGTACTATATCCCTAGCCTTTATAGTATCTACATCAAAGCTTTTTATATATTTTTAAAATCAATCTTAGACTATTCGCTATTATAAATTATATATATAAAAGTATTAAAAATTATTTCAGATTTTCGTTGTTATAAAAGATTAACTATTAATAACAATACGGTACGATAGTTATATAAAGTTTAACGAATTATATTAAACCTCGTTTAATAAGCCTTTTATATCAACTAGGCTTAAATCTATTTTTTGTATAATTCGGCCTTTTATATCTTAATATTAAAATTTAGAAAGAATTTTCGATAACTTCTAATCTTATAATAACAACGTAACCTTAAAAGATATAAACAATAACATTTTCCCGTACTTATTCAAACTCAGAAATAATGTACCGAAAATACCTTAAGGTATCCGAAGATAAAACTAATCCTTAAAGAAATACAAAACCTCTATAATATTATCGAGAATAAAAACTGTATCTTTACTTCGAACTTTTGCAAAACGGTATTAATGTTCTATTTATCGCGTATTGGACCTGCCGGACGGTTTTTATTCGTTATCTAGGCAACCTTTAAATATGTAAAATCTAGAAAGTTAGTTTTTAATACTCGAATCCTGTAGTTTTTATTTTTATAAAGTTTATATAGAACCCTTTTCGTAAACCTTCTAGCTATAAATAATATTAAATCGCGCTTTGAAAAAAACTTTCGAAAAAAAACTCGATAGTATTTTTAACGTTATTAAAAATGTTTAACAACTTAATTTATAATAATAATTTTCAAAAACGTTTGTTTTAAATATATTAAAACGAGACTTTAAAATTTATAATAAAAAGTACGAAAAACCTTTTAATTTAAAATAGAAAACTTGTAAATGAATTCATAAGAAATATATATAAATTATAATATTAATAACCTATAAATAGATCTATTTAACGGCAATAAAGCGTTAGCGTTAATAATTTTCTAAAGTTAGAATAGCACCCTTTTTATTCGCATACGTTGGTCTAATTAGCTTCTATTAAAAAAGTTTAAAGGGCTTTTTAAAGGGCCATAGCAAGCTTTACGATAACAGGTTTCCGTTTTGGACCTAGCACCTTTTGAAAATTGTTGGGATTAACGCCTTGTCGCTGTTAAGTGGATAAAAAAAGGTAGATTTCTCTACAAATTCTATAAAAATCTACATATTAACCTTTCAGAAGTTGTAAGAAGCAACGAAAGGCACTAATATAGGGTCAACGCCTTAAAGGTCCACCAAGGTCCAGATCTACCGAAATTTACGTCTATCGAAGTCTAGGCCCACCGAAGCCAAGGTCTACCGAAGTCCAGGTCCACCGAAATCCACCGAAATCATTAGGTCTCCACCAACAAATCCAGGTCGCCACTTAGGTTTCCTTAAACATCCTAGTGCATCGAAATCAATGCTGCTATAGCCAAAGACTACAGCTAAATACCACAGGCAAACGCCCAAATTAAATGCCACTAAATGACACAAACGCCCCAAAAGCCTTGGCTAGTTCATCAAAACTGTAACCAAGCAAAAAGTCTAGCTAACCCTATCAAAACGTGATGCTCCACCAGGTACTAGCTGTAAGCTACTTATCTCCCTATACCTTTTTCATCCGCTAAGTTACTTTACTAAAATTCAGGCTCTAATTTTAAGGCTATGGCTGCGCTTACGGCGTAGCTGTGGCTAGGGCTTTCAAAAAATCTGTAACTCTGAGTACCGGTCTATAAAAAGGGTATATAAAAATACAAACTTTAAAATAAGGCCTGGTAGTAAGTTACCACAGCTAGCTTAGGCATCTCTGGCTCGTTTTCTAAATATACTGCTGTACCACGTTAAAATTAACTAATCAAATCCTTTAAAATCGTAACGAGCTAATGAGGCCTAAGAATTAATTACGCGAAACAAGGGTTAGTTTTAAGCGTTGTTACAAATTATTAAATTTTATTTATTTTGATTTTATTAAAGTTTAGTGCGTTTTTATGATACAAAATGGGTAGCCCGTGCTTAGGTTATTTTAACGGGTTTGCAAGGGCCCGTATTGTTAAATATAAAAGATATTAGTTGCGTTGGTTGTATTTAGCTAATTATATAAGTGCTTCGCATACATATTGCTTTTTATATAGCTTAACAACGGAACATATATTCTCCGATTAAAGCGTAGCCCTTTTTTAGTTAAAGTGCTTTAGCATATCTAGTTAACCGATATACCTTTTTAACGCTTTAACAGATTTGAAGCGTTAATTGTTATACTTTATTATATGTTTAAATTGCAGCTTTTTATTTTATTTTTCTCCCGGTAAATGTATTTCCTTAATTAGTTAATATTTTACTAGATATCGTTTTAAACCTTGTTTTCTGCCGGTTTAAAGCTTTTATAATATTTATTGATTTTAGTTACTTTTTAAAATATCTAAAAGCTTTTCGTAATAAGGCTTTAGTAAATTTAATAAGTAATATCTTGTTTGTAATATATAATCTATTTTAATGAGGTTATTTTCTACAATTCTTTATAACTAGTAGTTATATATATTTACGTATTATAGCTTTATCCGTAAAAAGGCGACGTCGGCGATAATAAGCCTTATAGTTCGTTAATTGTCGTATTATATATATAAAGATTTTATATTCAGGTCAGTTCGTAGTTTTTTAATTACTCGAAAGCTAAGTAAGGTTCTTTTTAGCAGCCTGCGTAAGGAATAAAAAATCCGGTTTTATTAATTATTATATTTTGCTTATTTGTTTATTATTCTACCATTGTTTTTAAACAAACTTTTTAACGTAAGTTTAAAAATCTTTTCGATCAATTATATTGTTTATAAAAAAGACGTCGTTTTAAATATATATTAAATTTGCGGTTCCGAATTATAACATTGATGTTTTAATACCGATAAGGTACCGTATAACGCAATTAGTTGCTTTATAATATACGGTATTAAAGTTACGTTAAAATATACGAGTTGGAATATTATAAAAGATATATCGGGCTGTATATAAACCGTAACGTATAGGATGGAAACGATTTTTTTAATATTTGTTAATTAAACCTAGATAGGTTAAATTAGGATTCGGCAGGAATTCTTTATTTGTTATTAGCGGTTTTAGAAAGTCATTCAAACCTTTTTAAAAACTACGTAACTTAGTTCGTTAATAAAGTTATATTAATATAGCTAGACTTTTCTATGAATTAATTTTTAATTATTTCCGTAATGAAAAAGTATTGTAAATTTTTGTTTCTTTATGGAGGTGTATCTTTTTTATATCTATTAGATTAACTGATTAACGAAGGCTTAGTTCTTTTTTGTTATACGTTGTATCGATGTAGAAAAAAAGAAATACCCTTTAACGAAAAAAGTAATAAGATTTATAAACAACGGAGTTAAGTTTTAAATATATAAACGTATTAGTAAAGTCCTTTTATTAAAATAATAGCATGGTTTTAGTCTGTATAATGCCTTTTCAATTAGGGAAATCCTGTTACGTTAGGGATGTTCTAGAAACGTTTTTATATATAATTTGTAAGGTAACTTTGCGTTTACGAAAGTATTTATAGCGTTGTATTATTTTAATTTTAGGTCGAATTTAACTCTAATAATTGTTAGAGTTTCAAAGAACTATTTTATTAAGGTGGATATCTATGTATTGTTATAAGCGTTCTTAAGTTGTTAATCGTCTCGTACGACGGGGTAAGCTTTGTATTTATTAAAGCTAGCTATGCTTATTAAAAATATATACGTATATTTATATATATTTTAAAATTTAATTCTCTTTAATAGAATATGAAATAATGATTCTTTGGAACTGTATCCTTGTAGCTTTATAGGTAAACTTCGTCGCTTTTATTCAACAATTTCTTAATAGGTATATACTTAGATTTTAATAATTTCGTAACAGTGGCTGCTAATTCTATTTATATCTTCCGCTTTACGATTTTAGTATTCTGTTTTACTCTTAATATATTAAAGCTTTTCCCAATAAAATGACGCGTATTTCCGGTTTGTATTTGTTTAAATAGCCGTAATATCGCCGCCGATTATCGATTGTGTTAATAAAAAAATTAATTGTTTATGTTAAACGCAGTTTTCCATATTTTGTGATCGTACTGATAATTACTTTTTAATCCGGAACGTACAGAAAGGTTATGTTTTTTTTTAATCGCAAATTTCTTTCGTTTTTTACCGTTACTTGAGGTTAAATAACTTAGTAAGAACATAGGGTTATTTTTATTATTTTTGTTGACACAATGATAGTAATGATAATCAAAGTAGATGTTAACGGTAGTAATAATCCAAAAAAGGCAAGGGTTTGAATATAGAGGTTATATATGGAAAATTAATTTTTTATAAACAAGCTTGCTTTTTTACTCCATAGGTCTTTTATATCTATATTATTTCAAAGTTATTTCTTTTGTTCAGCTAGTAATTAAATTGTTTTATTTAAGGTTCTATTTTTTCTATATATATATATAAGATAACTATTAGTTTAATTAGGTATATAGACTTATTGGAATAAGTTGTATAATTCGTTTCGATTATGTAAAACAGGTTGTTTTTATAGTTCTTAATGTTATCCGAACAGGTATTTTTTTTGTTGCAGTATACGTCTCGAATAATAATAACTTTATTCGTTAACAGGCTCCGAGTTTCGTTGATATTCATTTATTAGTAGTTTACGAAAAAGAAAACTAGTTATACTTTAGAATTTAACTTTTAAACCTTTTTTATCGTAACAATTATTATAATATAAGGTATATAGTTATAAATTCGTAAGTAAGCCTGCTAGGGTTTGTGATAAAATATTGTAATGCTGTCTTTATACGCCAAGTAAATATAACAAACCTTATATAAGCTTTGTTAAAAGAAAACGATATTTAAAAGTACGGGTTATATAGATATCTTACAGGTTTAAAGATTTATCCAATTACAAATATAGATAATTTAAAGCTATTTCGTATTATAATTGCTTTTTGTTTAATTAGATCTTTTAAACGTTTTATATCCTTGTTCTAGGTCTAAGTATACGGTATTAAAGACTTAAGTTTAATATTTATAAAACGGAATTAAAAAGTATTTAGAAACTAGTATTCTTTCAGGATTTCGTTATCGCATTCGATTATTTATAAAATTATCTTATTGTAGATTTTAAAAAGTTTAGAAAATATTAAAAGATAATAATTAAAATATCCTGTTTCCGGTTTTTAAAGTAGATATTTTTAAATAAAGCGTAAATATTTATTGCTAATGGATATGCAAGGTAACTATATAGATCCAAGCCTGGAAAACAAGGCTGAGCCAGTATACAGAAATTATGTCACAATTAACTTTTACGATAAATATTATATCCAGTATCCTTAAATACAATGACTTTTTAAATGGTTTTTTACGGTTTGGATAGATTGCATACCTTAGTTCCATGCGTTATTCCGATTCTGACTGGTGGTTGTTAATAAGTTTTAGCCCTGGTAAACTTTATATCCGTTGGTTACGGTTTAACAGGGTTTTTGAAGGCTTTATAGAAAATAGCTTTGTACAGTAAACCTTAAAAGATAAACCTTAAAAGTGTATAAAAAGCGTATGAAAAGCTTTATAAGCCTTTGTTATTTTACGTTTAAAAAGTTTAACTTTAATCGTTTTTACGGCTTTTTAAGTTTTTATTAATTAAAATACGAGTTAAAATAATATAATATATTATACGAATATAAAATACCAGTTATCCAGAATGGAAAGGTTTTGAGAGAAACCGTTCCGTTTATAGTAATTTATTCGAGAAAAATTACTGTATAATTTAAAGTAATCGACGTAATTATCGATTTGGAAAGTTGTTTTAAAGAAAATCGACTGCGTTTTCTGATTTTCGGGTATTACCTTATTTTCGATATCAAAAATTCGTTTTTTTACGAGTTTATTATAAATAATTTCGATTTAACGGAAAGATTGCTGGCGAAGGTATAGAGGGATAAAGATAACAAAAATAACAAGTTGTATAATTCCGAAATCTAGCTGCTGGAATATTATACGTTAAAGGATTACGAACGTTGGTTTGTTCGGTTGCTTAAAACCGCGAGGAATTTTTAGAATTCCGAAAGGAATCGACGTGGATAGGAGTACGACTAGGTAATCTGGAGTCGCCTTAGAATAAAATACCTGCGAAACGGAAAAGGGTAGTGAAGTTAGGAGTTTAGATAGCAATCTATCATTTTGTTTAAATATATATACGGTTAGGTCTTTTCGAGGAAGATTATCCCGTTTATATATTAAATATTTCTCTTTTTGAAAACGTTTATTCCTATGTTTTCGGCGGTTATTAAAAGAAATAATTAATTTCTTATTATTTACCGACTTTTAAAAACCTTTTTTATATAAAAGTATTAAGTTATCTTTTATTAAAAAATTAACCGATTTAACTATTCTTATCGGCGAGCTTCCCTGGTAATTTCTAACCTTTTCTTTGCAAATAACGATCCCGTCTTTGTATTTTTAATTATTTCGAAAAGTTTTCGATAATAAGGAAAGAAATAGAAGTGGCGAAGGTAAACGGTGAAACGGTCGACCTAAATATAACTGGAAGAATTTCCAAATCGGAAAGAATATTATTAAAATCGAATACAACAAGTTTAACTTTTATGATGCCGGATTTAATATTATCGAACGTTATAATAATTTTTAAATTCGTCGTAAAAACCGGCGAAAATGTTCATTTTCACGATATAAATATGATAATATGCTATTAAGTTTCGATATAAAGCGTATGAACGCGTTTTAAAACGGAAAATGAAAATATGTCGAAAATTTAAAAGCGATAAAAAAGTATATAAAATTTAATAATGCCGTCATTTGCGTAATAGTTTTTGAATTTTATTAAATAATAACTTTCGTAACCGTCGAAAATAAAATAAAATTTCGTTATTTTCATACACGTTTAAATATATTTATCGAAATGCTAGATTTAATTTAAACTTAATTTATTCGATACCTAGTTATTGTAATATATACCGATTATTTAACAAGTTAGTAATAAATTATCGCTATACGGAAAAGTTAAACGAATTTTGTTTATTTAAAGGTATAAATAAAAGTTCAATTTAATTTCACAAATTACTAATTAATATAATCATATCTTATATCAGCAAATGCGTTGCAATTCTGGAGACTGGAGGGAGTAGGTTGTTTGCTCTGCTGTTCTAGAACTATGGATAGGAGAAGCAGCTATATATAAGCTTCAGCTCCTTTGTTTTTGTAATTCTAGGGCCACATCAAAGCCCGTTTGTTCTTTTTACCACTCCTTCTAACAAATCACCCCAAATGCCGATAGCTTCTTTATAATTATTTTATTGCAGTTATTTAGGCTTTTTATATTTTTCGGCATTTATAATTATTATATTATATATTATTAAAACTTTTTTTAAATAACTCGTTTTGTCGGAGTTATACAAGGTAAAATAAAGATTTAAGCCTGGAAAATAAAGCTAAACCAATAGACAGAAATTATTTTACGAAATTTTCTACGACAGATATTATACTTAGTATTTTCGAACACGATGATTTTTTAAATAGTTTTTTACGGTTTGGATAGATTGCATACCTTAGTTCCATGCTTTACTTCGATTCCGAGTGGTTGCCGATAAGCTTCGGCCCTAGTGAACCTTATGCCCGCTGGCTACGGTTCAGCAGGGTCCTTGACGGCAGAGAATAGCTTTATACGGTAAACCTTAAAGATGAACCTTAAAGTTAAACCTTAAAAGCTTGCAAAAAGCTTTGCAAGCCCTTGTTAGTTTTACGATTATAAAGTCCAACCTGGATCGTTCCCACGGCTTCTCAAGTTATCATCAATTAAAACACGAGCCGAAATAGTACAACAGTCGAAGTTATAAATATTCTATTTTACGATATCGTATATTGTAATTATAACTTTAATAAATTCAAATTTTGTGCAAAATATTTCTAAGTTTCGTATAATACCCATTAAAAATCGACTTTTCGATTTAAATATATTTTAAATTTTCTTTACCGTCGAACAACGTTTAAGGTATAATTACTTTAACATTTATAGTAACGAGGTAAATAAATATTAAGATCGCTATATCTTTAATATATTAAAATCGAACAAGAAGTGTTCGCATATCTAATTTAAAAATTCGGTTAACAGTTAATTTCTTTTCAATCGGCATTAATTTTCGCAAATACGAAATAATATCGATTTAGGAAACTTTATTATATATACGGTTTTTAATCGTAAATAAAAAGGTTATATATAAACCAAGCGGTTCAGAATTAAGTTTCAGGTTTACTTTTAATTTAAACCGCTAAATATATTTTCTTTATGTATAAAACGTTTCATGTTATTAATATTACAAAATAAGTAATATAAAATAAATAGTAAAAATAATATTGGCAAATGCGTTGTAATTCTAGAAACTAAGAGAAGTAGGTTGCTTGCTTTACTATCCTAGAACTACGGGTTGGAGGGGGAGCTATATATAGACTTCAGCTTCTTTATCCTTGCAATCCTTAGGCCATATTAAAGCCCGTTTATTCCTTTTACCGCTTTTTTCAATAAATCACCTTAACTACCAGATACGCCCTTATGGCCCTAGGGTTATTATAAAGTTATTTAAACGTTATCGGCGTTTTCTCAAGCTTTTAAAAATCCAATTTCGTCCGTCCGTTTTTCGTTTCGTCTATTTTTTATTCTGTCTAATCTTAAGTTCCGGGGGGATGGAATACGCCTCCGAATTCTTCGTTATGTAACTTCGTAATAACCTCGTAATAACTTCGTCGATTTTCCGTTATGAATTTCTAGCGTTCCGATTTTTTATCTAGCATTTTGATTTCCTTTTGCTGATATTTTCGTTAATGTTACTATCGAATAGTAGATTTCTTCGTTAACTTCTTTTTCTTTTAAAGTTTTTTCAAGTTTTTTCAAGTTTTTTCGAGTTTTTTCAGACGTTATTGCATTAAGAAGCTTTCCGTTACTAATAAACGACGGCCGTTACGCTGGTAAACGATTTTTTTAGCTTAAAGCAATTAAAAGAGTTATAAACCTTTTTTTTAAGCGGAGCTGATTTTTTATAACAGATATATTACTAAGCGCCCTTACGCCGAGCCTGCCGTTTTTGCCGTCGGACCTGCCGTCGACCTATCGCCGAGCCTGCCTTCCTTTTCCTTTCCTATCGAAACGCAACAGTACTTCGAATATAATACAAAATAGGTAAATCGGAATGTTAATTTTCTGCTATTAAAAGTGCCAAAAAACGGAACGAGAAGATATTATTATGTTGGCAAAATGCGTTGCAATTCTAAAGACTGGGAGAAGTAAGTTGCTTGCTTTATTGTCTTAGAACTAGAGGTGGTGGGGGGGGAGCAGTTATATATAGGTTTCAGCTTTTTTGTTTTTGCAATTCTAGGGCCGCATTAAAGCCCGTTTATTCCTTTTACCGCTTTTTCTAACAAATTACCCTAACTGCCGACAAATAGTTATAAAAAAGTATCCGACGAGCTTATATATTTAACAAGCTTCTATAAAACGTTATAATTATTAAATTTTCGATTATTCTATAAATAATGCTTTTGTCGAAATTACCGAAATAATATTAAGTTATATACGGATTTTCGTAATAGGCTACGTTATATAACTGCAACGTCTTTATACTATTAAGATTTCAAAATAATATATTAATTTTTTCGTCTATTTTAATCGGGATAAAGTTGTTATTTGCGTATAGTTCGTTGCTTTATAAAGTTAGGTTTAGATTGAAAAATTTATTAAGACGATTAAAAACGTATAACGTACTATATAAGTAAGCTGTATATAAAAGTAAGCTGCATATAACAGTAACCTTTATATTTTGTATACTAATCTAACTATTTTATTTTAATTATTTATATTTTAATAATCGCAATATTGAACGCCATATAAAAAAGCGAAAATAAACCTAGCTATTTAAGCTAAAACAAAAAATCTCAAACTTAATTATAAAAAGTTTACTTTTATTTATAAAATTCATATTCTATATTAAAGACGCAATATAAGGGTTAATACGCCCGAATCGATATTATTTCTTTTATACGAAAATTAACATCAACCGAAGAAGAATCTATGGTCGGCCGTGTTTTCGATTTAGATATGCGAGCGTTTTTTGTCCGGTTTTAGCATGTTGAAGATATGGCAAATTTACTGCTGGCTTAGTATATCGCGATATCTATCGAGGTTAACTGGGCGTCGAATTTTGTTCGACGGCAAAAAAAAAATTTTAAAACGCGTTTAAATCGAGAATTAGATTATTAAAAAGTACTATACAAAAGTTTAAAGTTATTTCGTAAGTAATTCAAGTTGGCTTAGGTTATAATCGTAAAATACAATATTACGAAAATAATATTTATAATTTCGACAAAACGGTGTTTTTAATAAATTTTTGATAATATACAATATGGTAATTACAAATATTAAAAAACGTAAAAAACTTAAAGTTAATAATTTAATAATAAACGTATTTAAGAGCCTCGTTTTCTTAGCTTAGCCGTTTACTATAATAAGGTTATATTCGTATTTAAGATCTTGTTACCTGATATTATGAACGATACCGAAGTGTAAGATTTGTTTAATTTCGTTTTTAAGTAGTTTTATAACAATAAAATACTAAAGAAAAACCTTTACAAGGGCTATAATTTTATAGATCTTTTAATACAAGCAAGGCTTTAAAAAAGGTTCTAGAGCAGGTCTAGTTTTTAGCCAACTAGAATAATACTTATAACGATATAATATCAGCGAAAAGGATAAAGTTTTCATAAAATAACAAAGTTCCGTAAAACGATAATATTTAGATAAAATGACGAAATGTTAATAAAAACGAGTAGTTATTTGCTTAGCGTTTCTTGGATAATGGTAGTAGCAATACGGAGCGATGTAATAAAGATGGAAAACTAAAACTAGATTGTATTATATTGTGGGCTTTTTAACGAAAACTAAGATGCTAATATTTGGTAGATAATTTGTAAAATTAAACATTGGTTTACAATTGATATCGCAACTAGCTAAGCGATTTGTCGAAGAACTTAGAAATTATTATCTATTATACCTGATAACGTTAATAATTTAATAATAATATAAGTTGAAAATTATTACGATAAAGGAATATTATACGCTATATCGATAATATATCTATACGGAAAAGTGTTAATGAAGTATAACAATATATTTTACAAATTTAGAAAAAGGTTTCGCTTATTAAATTATTTTAAATTATTTAATCTATATGTCGTCGTGTTCTCGATTTCGTGATTACGTTATATATTTCTTAATTAATTACAGCAGCTTTTACCGTTTGAATAAAAGATAAGTAATTCCTTTTTGTGCGTGGTAATCCTAGTATTAAATTGTAGAAATTACGACCATTGATTATGAACGGTTGAACAAGGTTCTACCGGCTTTTACAAATCTATTACTCAACCCTTTCGAGCTACCCGTGATGAAAGAAAATTAAATGACAGAATAGATATAAAGGTAACGAAATCGGGATAGAATTTATAAAAAAACGTGTTCGTATTTAATCAAATACTTAAAGAATTTGTATTTTTAAAGGATCTTTTCAACGGTAATAGGCTACAATAATTATATATATTAACTTTAGCAGGCAAGCTCTTATATCATCTCTAATTCTTGATAGTAAAAACATCTACTAATTATAACCTTCTAATTTTATTAATAAAATATACGAAAGATACAATATTAACAGTTAAAAACGAGTTAATAAATACAGATATTAATTTCAAATAAATAGATAAAATTGTATCCTTTCTAGTAGGCTAGCGGAGCTTAAAAAGTAAAAGCTTTTAGTAATTGATAGATAATATAACTATACTACTAGCAGCTTCGTATAAATATATCGTTAAAATAAAATCTATATAACTTCTTTACCTGGTTATCTTTCGTACGTTCTTTTAATCTTTTAATATAGATATTTTTTCTGCTTTAAACCGAAAGTTCCATTATTAGTTCGAGAAATATTATTTCGAATAAATATTAGAAATTGCATATAAAAGATAATTTTAAACGTTTTAATAAATATAGCAAAAGGTTTTATATTAATTTTAGAATATATAATGAACACTTCGAAAGTTATAAATGTCTGATTTAATAATAAAACTAAAACGTTAAATAATAAATTCGACAAGCTAATAGTTACACGGCGTAAATACGTAAATATAAATCAGTTTTAAATCTTTAAAGTTTGAATTTCTATCCGAATAGCCGAGTTAAGTAGTAAAACGTTTAAACTATTTAAAGATATATATCATTAAACAATATTTAATAAAAGTCGATTCAACTTTCCAAAGCCTTATTACGTAATCTTTGTTTCGGAAGATCTATAAGGCTTTTAATAAAAAAAACAAGATCTTTAATTAAGCGCTACCGGAATATAAAGTATTAATTAACTATAGCTATTAGTAAAATGAAACCTAAAAAGCGTAAAAATTGCAACGCGAACTAAACGAAGTATTTGTAAAAATAATATCGGTTAAGAAAATAAAAGCAAAGTTGTAAGCCGCTTTAAAACGATCCTTTATTATTATTTAGCAAATGAATCACAAAACGAAATTTCTGGGAACGAAAAAAATAATGATATCAATGAGGAATATATTATTTATGCGTCCTTTTCAGTCTCGAGTTTAACAAATAAGTACTTGTTAAGATATTTTTATTTGCGCTAAACGGTTACGTTCTTTGATAGCTTCAAAAATGGGTGGCGCGTTAGAGGGGTGGCGCATAAGAGGGAGTTCCGACTCAGGGGCCAGGCTGCAGGATACTACCTAGAACACCTTTATCCTCAGGAGATGCTTTAATCACCCAATCGTATATATAAGGGTGATTGCCCACGGATTAAATTAGTCGTTTTCTAAAATATATTAAAGAACATACAAAGCGCTACGCCAGGTTTCTGCTTTCGATCACTATAACTGCTAACAGATATCAATAATATCAGAATGAATCAATTCTCGTCCACGATAATTAAAAAAACGCGAAAACATCCAGGCCCGTTACATCCCCACCTTCCGGTAAAGGACAGCTGCCTGCAAAATGGGCGGCATTGATATTTCACAAAGCTAGCGTGAGTTACAAGAGAGCCTTCTTGGCAACCTGAACAGATCCTGCACGAGGAAGAAGGGGGGATTGCTCAGAAATCCGGCAAGATTGATGGACTGTCAAACTATAGACCTGCTTAATACCCTCAACAGGGCGTAACCTAATCCTGAAACTCGGACCACATCCAATTGGCCAGGCAAGATAGTAAGCAACCGACACGCAGCCCTGAGATCGTTGGTCCACCAATCTCGAGCGGACTGCACACTTCCAATTCTGGGCCTTCTTCGAACGCACACCATAGCTCCCACGCACCGCCGACGAGAATGGCGAGGGGAAAGCGTAAGTCGGTACTCCGCCGCTTCAGACAGGTCAGAAAAGTACTGTGGGTTTGGTCGCCGCGAGAATATTGAAACTCGACCTAACCACGAAGCAAGCCACATGCCAAATTTGGCTTGCCCCTCAGTGTATTTCTGGCCGTCAACTTTGCTCTCGACGAAGACGCCAGTTGGAGACGTACACAAAGGAAATTAAGTCGACTTGCTGGAGGCCAGGAGGTCGAGACCGGCGACAAAATTTGCAATGTGCCGAGCAAGGTCTTCGTCTGAACCGATATCTGCCTGTTTATGGCTGCAAAGGTACTTTCTAGACGGCCGAACTGAGACAGGACAGGATTGTGAGGGGTTTCGAGCCGGGGGAACAAATGCTTCGAAAGAGGAATAGAGGAAAAAAGTCAGAGCGCCTTTTACGGCAATCGGCGAAAGATTGAAGATGAGGGAAAGCAAAAACGGAAGCGACGAGCTATTCGGCATATTTGCCCCGTCTCCATCTCCTTTGAGGCGCCCTTGTTGACTGTTTGAGGCAAGATCCTGACGTCGCTCTGCCTTGCTGCCCCCGACAGCCGAGCCTGGTCAGCTCTCCGCTACACCTTGAAAGGAGAGTCTCATTATATAGATAGGTGCCAAAGTGTCGCGGCCTTGGAGTGAGACCGGTAGTATTGCACTGGCCTTCGAATATTGTAGCGAATACGGTGGCATTTGTGGCATCGCCGTACTAATCCACCCAGCCTATATCCAATTCAGCGTCGATTGGGTCCGTTTGATCAGCAATGAAGCTGAACTTCAGTTGCTGAATTCTAGTCGGCCTGCTCATGACTGCTTGATAATTGAATTTCTGGCCAGGCGATGATACTGAGAGGACGGAGCGCAGACCCGGATGTGCAATATTAAGCCCTGGCGCTTACGGGCAAGGCGGATGGTTCTCTTTATTTTGTACGTTACAAAATGAGAAGGTGTCTTCGCTTGGCTGGTCTAGGTATATCGAAAGCTGTGGTGGCTGATCTGCAAGAGGGCCGTCGGTTTCGTTTTGGAGACTCTGCCCTTCCTCCAGCAAATCATCGTTATCGTCGCCGCCTGACTTCTGCCGAGTGGGAACAGGATGGCTTCTCTCTCCGTGATTTTGACTTCGGTAAATGGAACCAACGTCTTTGTTTGGCTCGCTCTGGATGGCAATTGAATCAACTTGCAGCCGTGGTGGGCTCACCATTCGAGCCCTATGCGTTGGAGGTAGTTGGACGAAGAATCGGGGAGCAAGCGCTCGCGTAGACCTCTTCAATCCAACTGCTTTCGTGTTATGGGGTCCTTTGGTAATAGAGGAAGCTGCGGTTTTCGGCTCAGCTTCGTTTAGAGTTTTTGGGGGCGCTATCGCCACTGGAGCCACTGGTAATAGATGTACAGAAGTTTCGAACGAGAGGGTTGATAACCGTGGTTAATCCAGCGGCTTCGGCGATGCCGGCCTTCTTTAGTTCCTCCATCTTTTGGGCTACGAAGTCGTAAGTTTCAGTGAGGATCTCTCCAGCCTCGTTGGTCCTTGTCGTTTTATCCTTTAGAGCGGCTCTTAGACTTTGCGCGAGTTGGCTCGGCCCAAAGGCTTGGTCGGGCTTAGTCCGGAGTTGTACGTGCCCTGTCATCCAAAGGGGCGCGTCGGACGAGGCCTGCGGGTCTGGGGTCATGTGACCGTCCGCCAGTGTGGATGGCAGCCCTTCCGGGGCGACCAGATCGGCTGCGAGGTAGGCAATGTTGCAATGAGCGTATTAGGAGATGGAACACCTTTACTACAGGTGTGATTGAGGTGATCATTTGGTTGAAGCGGCATCAATGACGGGCGCATGGCTGTTCGCACTGTTTCTAATCACATAAGTCACTGGCAGCTGATCTATGGGGTACGACATTTCCGAAGCTGCCACTGAGAATCTAGCTTTTCTCGAATCTGCCCGTCGATATCCGCCGACAAGTCATTTTACTACGAAATATCGTGCGCCTGCGTAGAACTAGAGATGAGAGTCGCACCTTGTACAGCATGCAGCTGGACGTCCGAGCGCCAACGTTCTTGCCGCTACCACAGCCATGTGAAGCTCTTTTATTGAGTAAGCGATCGAGAAAACGATTTCAAATATAAGTGGGACGTGGCACGGGTATACCAAAGCCGTACGCTGATGTGGAGAATTCAGACCTTGACTTCGTAGAGATAAACCTCGTTGCGAACGGCTTATACCCGCGCTTGCTTAGAAATAGCTTTGCTTGATAATTGCCAGCTAGCTGTTGTAGCATATCTATACGGAAAGGTCATCTACTAATCGGCACAAATATGTTCCGTAACCAAGCTACGTAAAATTTTACGCGTATTACGCATACATTATTAGCCTAATATAACAGTATAACGTTTTATACAAGCTTCCCTCTTTTTATAAGCTTATCGTTTATTTTTTAAACCGTTTTAATTGTTCAATTTTAATTAAGTAGTTTTTAATAACTACTTTTAATATAAAACGGCTTAGAAAAAGAGAAAGAAATCTTTTTAAATAAAAATAAAAATATCAAAACTTAATTATAAACTTTTTTATACTATATATAACATTTCCGAAATTACTTTAAAAACCGTTATAACAGTATAATTTCTCGAATCGATATTATTTTTCATTTACTAACATTAACATTAATCGAAAAAAAATATTATTATTAACTAAGTTCTTAACTTGAATACGTGAACGTTTCTAATCCGCTTTTAACAAAGTAAAGCATTATAAATTTAATGATTGCTTAACAAATTACAAGAGAGGTAAAAATTAATTAGGTGTCGAACCTTGTTCGAGGATCAAAAAAACTTAAAATATGTTCTAAACCGGAAGATTAATTATTAAAAAAATGAATAAAAATCGGAAAATATTTTCCAAATATTTCGAACTTCTTAGAAGCATAATTCAAATTTATACTATTGCAAAAATAACTATAGCTTTAATAAATATACTTTTTGATAAAACTTTTAATAATATAAAACACAAAAATTACAAATACTAAAAAAAGTTAAAGGTGTTAAATAAACTTAATATATCGTTGGAATTAAATTTAAATATATTAATCATTAATTCGTGAATTAAGTATTGTTATTATGTATAAATTTAGTAAAAAAAACGCACTTTAATATCGAATAGCGGAATAATTTAATATCATTTAAAATTTTAATACAAATTCTAATAATTGAATAATAAACGAATTAAATCTGAAGAAATTTTATAATTCGATAAATATACTCGAACATATACCAAAAATAGAGCTTTTTTTATTTCGACGGGTATAAAAATTATTATTTGATAAAATTCGAAATATATTACGTAAATAACGGTATTACTATACTTTATATATTTTTTTCATTTTTATTAACTTTATCTTTTTGATATATTTTACTTTTCTGTTTTAAAACTGTTATGACCCAACAAGGCTTGGCTTCTCCAAGAACGATCGGAGTATCAGGAATCAAGACCCGATGGCAACTCCAGGTCACGTAACCGGCTCAAAGGGCTTAAAGGACTTAGCACCTTAAGCGCCTTAAGCTGTGTGGCAACGTTTAAGAAGCTTAACGGGCTTAAAAGTTTAAGCACCTTAAGCGCCTTAAACCAAAAGTAGGATATATACGCTTATTATTTCCCATAGTTTTAGATAATACCAGTTTGTAATATAACTTAGTTACCCAGATTATTTTTAGTTATTTGATATTACTAAACGTAATTAATATTTTTATTATTATTTAGTTTCTTATAACACCATTATTAACATAAACCCGTACGACTAGGTTTAATAATTGGTTAATTAATCCAGCCGTTACACGTTATAAGCTTTTGTTCAGTAATATAATTAGACTTTAAGCAATACCTCGAATTGCCATTATATTAACCAATACTTAAGCACCCGTAATTTAGGAATTTACGGTTCAGTAGCTCCAAAATAAAATTAAGAAACTCGAGGTTATCGTTTAATAATTTACCGATTAAATAATAGCACCAGTAGGTACCCGCAAAATAAAGCCTAAAAAACCAGGACCGTATAACGGAAAAAGGAACGTTTAAAATTTCCTAACCCAGGTTCGGGTTTACATCCGCTTAAAGGGGCTTACCGATCCAACGGATCAGATTCTCGCTGTTACAGCCTGTTTAAAAGGAAATATTTTCGATTAATTCGAACCTACCATAAGAAACTTCTTAAAAAAAGGAAAGTCCGATCAGGAAAAGGTTACCAAGGAAATCTTTTCCGCTTACATTAATTTCGAAAAAAAACTTAAAAATAACTTTAAAAATCCAGACGAAAAACGGGTTGTAGCCTAGCAAATCTTCCAATTACGCCAGAAAAAACCAGCTTCTAAATACGCTATGGAATTTAAGAACTTCATGGTTAAGGCAGGATAAATAGATAATAAAAACGATACCTTAATCGACGTGTTTTATAGAAACCTAAAAAAAGATATTAAAAATGAAATTATCAAGTTTTTATAACTTACAATATTCGACAAGTATATTACCGAAACAATAAAAATCGACAATCGGTAATTCGAAAAGTAACAAAAAAGAAAAAAATACTTTACCTTACGGGTTGGACATTCCAAAGCTAATCAAGGAAAAAAACGCAAAGTACCTCCTACCTTTTTTAGAACAGCTTCAGAACTTATGAAATTTAGCACCACTTAACGACGAAACATAAGCCAGGTACAGTATTACAATTACGGTAAGATAAAACATGTTGCACGACAATACAAAACGTCGCCAAAAAACGATAAGAAAGTATATTAAACCCCAGTACCAAAAGAACCACCAAAAAACTCCAGCAGCAACAGACAAGTTAACATAATCCATATCCGCAACAATAACAAACAGGAAAAAATGCGATAAGAAATAAAAGTAGCCAAAGCCTTTTTCCAAATAACGATTAAACGGCAACAGCTTGCTATAAAGGGATAGTTGATTAAATACTAAAGATAAAAGAAGCTTTTTATTCCTAAATTTTGCTTACGATTACAAAAGAAAAGGCAAAAGCGGTATAAACAGTTAAAATTAAATGCATAGATTAAGGAATATTACGGTTAGGACAAGGCCTTGTTATTAGGAACGCCTAACCGATATGGGAAACTACATGCTATCTATTGCAGACGAGCCTACTGCTTTTAACATAAAAAATAACAAAATTACATATAACGACGTATTACACGTATGTGGCATTAAGGATTCGATTTTCAAAACCAAACCGGAAGCAACCCCAGAGATTAGCGATGGTACCGTTACCTACGCATGATGGTATTGCAGGATACCATCGATATCCTTATAGCGAAAAGAAGTTGGCCTAAAAGCAAGAGTTGCCCAGAAAAAGACCCGATGTATTATTTTAAAACATACGACCATAAGATATAAAAAGAATGGATCCATTAGATAGTTATAAAAGCAGTACGGGAAATCCTTAACGATTTACAATTCCAGTTAGTATTTACGACTGATCCCAGTAAGCAACGGGAATTCCAGGAGGAAATACAATCCCGACAAGAAGATATGGCCAAATATGATACATAATACCAACAATGGTCTAACGGTTTAGATAGCTGGATAACGAAAACAAACCATCCGAAAGAAAGCATAATCGAATAATTCGAAAGAGATATTATTACCTTAAAACAATACAACAAGTTATTCGATATACGTACCATGGAATTAAAGGTAATATTACGACAACAAAAAAAGTATATTAAGCAGCTGTAAGTAAGGGTTAAGCAGCTGGAAAACCTAAAAAATAAACGCTACCTGTAGAAAAGCTACAGGATAACGGGAGCTAAAGGAATCAGCATAAACCCCTTAAAAAAGCTTTATGCACGACAATAAAAGCCAAAAACGACCTTATCACCCTGAAGATACGGATTGGGATATACTGGTATACCGCAATAGTAAACTGCGGAGCTTTAGGCGCCAATTATATCACCCCGAAGTTGGTAAACCAGCTTAAACTGCCATGGAAGGATAAGAAGGACCCTTATATCGCCGAGAACGCCAAAAAGCAGGCATTCGTTTACGACAACGGAAAGATCATACGCAAAACTAATTACTTCGAGATTTTTGTTAAAGAACAAATCCAAACAGTTAACTTCGATATCGTTCCGTTAAGGAATTACGATATAATCTTAAGAAAACTATGGTTATATCAATATAACCCCTTAATCGACTGGAATATTAACCAGGTAAAGTTTGCTTTATACTTTATTAATAAACAAAAAAAACGAACAAGATCTCCATATTCGATTAATAACGAAAAAAATAACGAATGCAGGCATAAAGATACGACAGAAACCTTACCACCTAAAAAAATACGACATAAAAAAAAAAAAGGGCATAACAAACGTATTCGACATATTATAACCACTATCCGGACACAGCTTTGCGACATTAACGAAATCCTGAAATACCAGCCCGAAAAGCCAGAAAAAAATATAGCTAATATATTACCATAATATCGCAAATACAAGCAACTATTTCAAAAGAAATTCGAAACGAAATTACCAGAATATAACGAATAAGACCACAAAATAGTTCTTAAGGAAAGCACCTTACCTAAATTCTACCCCATTTATAATTTTAATATAACAGAACTTCACATCTTACGAAAATACCTGGAAAATAAATTCCAAAAAGGGTGGATTCGATAATCCATATCTTCGGCAGGATACCCTATATTTTTCGTACCTAAAAAAAACGGCAAATTACGATTAATAATAAACTATCGGCATTTAAATAATATTACCGTTAAAAATAGAACTTCTTTACCATTAATTACCGAAATAAAGAATTGCTTATAAAAAACCAAATGGTTTACCGCTTTAAATCTTAAAAATAGGTATAACCTGTTTCGAATCAAACCAGAACATAAATGGAAAATAGTTTTCAAAACGAAATACGGACTGTACGAATATTTGGTTATACCAATAGAACTTACGAACGCACCAGTAACTTTTTAACGGATAATTAACCATATATTCCGGAAATATTTGGATATTTTCGTTATATATTATCTAAACAATATTCTGATATTTTCAGAAACGGAAAAAGCACACGCAGGATACGTTCATCAAGTTTTTCAAGCTTTACAAAACGTTAATTTATTAATTAACGCGGAAAAAAGCCAGTTCCACACTTAGAAAATGGAATACCTGTAATATATTATTACTTCAGGATACATTAAGATAAACCTTAAAAAGATTACAGCAGTTACCGAATAACCAAGATTTACCACAGTTATAGAGGTATAGGCATTTATTGGATTCGCTAATTATTATCGAAAATTTATCAAATACTTTAGTAAAATTACGATACCATTATTTAATTTAACCAGAAAAAAAAACGAATTCCAGTAAATAACGAAAACGGAAAAAGCATTCCAACAGATTAAAAATACCATTACCAGTAAACTAATATTGATTATATACGATCCAAGTCGCCCAGTTAAGCTAAAGACCGACTTTTCGGATTATACGTTAGGCGCAATAATCGGATACCGAAATAATTAAGAAATATTTCACCCAATTACCTTTTATTCCTACAAATTAAAAAAAACGGAATTAAACTATAGCATTTCCGATAAAGAATTCATGGCCATCGTTAAGGCTTTCCGGAAATTTAAATATATACTTAAAGGAAACCTCCATTAAATTAAGGTCTATACCAATTACAAAAACCTTACCCGTTTTACCATTACACGAAAACTTACAGAACGATAATTACGTTACGTAAAAAAGCTGGCCGAATACGATTTTATAATCATATACCAAAAAAGCTCTGAAAATAATAAAGCAGACGCTTTCAGCAAGCGACCTGACCTAAAAAAAAAATTAGTTAAGGTCAGCCACAGAATTTTCGATGTTACCCCAGAAAAACATCTAAAGTCACGACAGATTACAACAATCAGGGCAATGCCCCCCGACCTACATCAGAAAATTTAATAATATAACGATAGTCTACCCGAGAACCAAAAAACGGATAAGATCCAGGTTCTAAAGGAACATCAGGAAAACTTGATATGGGATGTATATTAATACCTACTTTACGGACATCCAGGAATCCACAAAACCTTAGAACGCCTTTAACGTACGTATTATTTTCCTAAAATGAAAACGGCAGTACAAAAAATCAAAAAACAATGCGACGTTTATACCAGAACTAAAGCTTTACGGTATAAACTATACGGAGAACTGCAACTATTTCCAGTTTTATAACAATTATAAGATTCGATTATAATAGATTTTATTATTAAACTTCCTTTATCAAAAAATCCAACGACGAGGATACATTATGACAGCATTTTCGTAATCGTCGACCGATTCACGAAATTTTCTTATTTCCTACCATATAATAAGAACACGAACGTAGAATAAATGGTATACATATTTTTCCGACATATCTTCAACATACATGGGTTATTAATAAAAATCATCTTAAATAAAAGCACCACATTTATCTTTAAATTTTAATAAGGTCTTATAGCACAAATCGGTCTAAACCACAAATTATCCAACGCATTTAAACCCCAGACGGATAGATAAACGGAACGTTTAAATTAAACGTTCGAGACCTACTTACGATATTATATTAATTACGAACAGAACAATTGAGTTAAAAAACTACCAATGGCTTAATTGGCTTATAACACCAGCTATTACGAAAGTATCAAAACAACCCCAGCAAACGCCAATTTCGGTTTTATACCAGAAGTTTACAAAGAAATACGTAATAATGGCCTAATTAATATTAAAGCCATTTTAATATTAAAACAATTTAAACAGCTATACGCAAAAATAAAAACAAAACTCGAATTCGTCCGTAATTAAATAAAGAAATATTACAACTAAAAAAGGTTAAAAGGACTAACCTTTTCCGAAAGAAAGATGGTCTACTTAACCATTAAAAATATCAAAACCAAACGTTTAAATCAAAAACTCGATTTTAAGTATATCGGCCTATACAAAATCGCCAAGAAAATTTCGGAAAATAACTACAAATTAAAATTATTACCAAAAGTTAAATTCCATCCAGTCTTTCATGTTTCCTTACTGGAATTAGCAACAAATACTATTAAAGTTAATACAGAATAAAAAAATAAGGCAAAAAAAGATATACCAGTATACGAAATAAAAAGGATCCTGGATATACGGAAAAAAAACGGACTTACCTAATACCTAATTAAATGGAAAAAACATCCCGATTCGGAAAATACCTGAAAGCCCGCCAAAAATTTTATAAACGCCCAGCGCTTTTTGAAGAACTTTTATTAACAACGCCGGAACTTATTATAAATACTCCCCAGTCCACGTTGTTAAGATTAAACTAATTAATATTATTAATACCAGACCAATTAACAAAAGTTGCGGCTTATATTAACGCGGCAATTTCGGTAAACAATCTCCTTCGCTTTTCTTCTAAACGAACGAATTCCTTTATTACCTTAGCACCCTTAATACTACGACGAAATATCTTTAAATTACGATTACGAAGCAATCGTCGCTGTTTTTAAAGACGATCCAGTTTGTTGGCAGCGGCACGTAACGTCTCCCTGGCCTGCTCCTCCTCGCGCTCCAAACGGTTCTTCTTATCCAATAGTTTTTTGTGCTCCGCCTCTAAAGGCCCAAAAACGTCACAAGGACCTCCGTACCGAATATAACGCGTACATTTTCCAAAATCACGAAAAACCTTACAATCCATACCTTCTTTTTCATAACAAAAACAGGAAGGTATCGTAAAACCAATTCTAGCAACTTACTTAACCAGAATAAAAACGTTAATACGTTGGCGAGAACGGAACTTTTTAATTCGACCAGACATAATAATTAGCCCCCGAAAGTATTAAGAAACGAAAGTAAAAAAGGAAAGTTACTTACCTAAAAAACAAACAAACAAAATTAATCTTTAAAGGCAAAAATTTTAAAAAAAAGGAAATCGTATTATAACCCAACAAAGCTTAGCTTCTCCAAAAACGATCGGAATATCAGGAATCAAAACCCGATAGCGACTCCAGGTCACGTAACCGGCTCAAAGAGCTCAAAAAACTTGGCACCTTAAACGCCTTAAGCCGTATAGCAACGTTTAAGGAGCTTAACGGGCTTAAAAGTTTAAGTACCTTAAACGCCTTAAACCAAAAGTAAGATATATACGCTTATTATTTCCCATAATCTTAGATAATACCAGCTTATAATACAACTTAATTACCCAGATTACCCTTAATTATCTGATATTACCAAACGTAACTAATATCTTCATTATTGCTCAGTTTCTTACAGTACCACTGCTAACATAAACCCGTACGACTAGGTTTAATAATTGGTTAACTAGCCCAGCCGTTACAAAAACACGCTTATACGTTATAATAGCTGGGCTAGTTAACTAACTATTAAACATAGTCATACAAGTTTATGTTGGCAGTGGTGCTGTAAAAAACTAAGCAATAAGGAATAAATTAGTTACGTTTAGTAATAGCAGATAACCGAAGGTAATTTGAGTAATTAAGTTGTATTACAAGCTGGTGTTATTTGGAATTATGAAAGAGTGATAAGTATATTTATATATTGGAGTTATTCAACTATAACTTCCTAAATTATTGCATTCGATAAATAATCCCAATAATCCTTGGATTATTATACGTAATAGTAAGTAACTTACAAATTTAGAGAATTTTTATTACTTAATTGTTTTAAGAAGTTAAGATATATTAGGTTATAATACGATTTTTCCTCTCCAAAATTTTCGTTCCGAAAATTGTAAGTTTTTCTTTTTTTATCGTCGGAAATATGGTTAATAAAATTTAAAAACGTACGAAACCGGTTTTTAAGAAAAAAGCTACGTAACGTAATAATCTGTTTTCCGCCGTTTTTATAAATTTAATTAAAATAACCCCTTGTTTTTTCTGTAAGTTCCGAACCTTAAACTGCAAATTATTCGAAAACGACTTAACCCGTTATTCGTTTTGCATTAAATATAATTAAGCGAATTACGACGTTAAAAATTTAAGTCCGGAACAGCTTTAAAGGATGGCCGTTTAATATTAAAAACTGAAGTTGGAATTAAAGGCCGCCGAAAAAAAGGTTAATCGGGTGATCTCGCAAACCAACGTTCGTCTTTATCGTTTTCGTAAATAAAAGAAAATGTAGTATAACAAAATAATAAAAGTTATAACGCGGGGTATCGATAACCTCGAAAAGTTAAAGCGACTAGAACGCGAAAAAACGGGGGAAACGGGGCAAAAACTTTTCGTTTTAATAACACAAACTTCCGCCCCTACCGACTGGTTAAATGTTGATGTTACTAACTGGCCCACCGTCGAAAACGTGGATTAAGGGGCGTTTATAACAGGTCCTGGCGTTATTAATGAAAGTTTTTTAGAAAACGTTGGGCGTTTATAAGATTTTTAACGGGTTTTTAGGTATTTTCGGAATTTAGATAGTTTTTTTATTTAATCAAAGATTTAGTAAGTTCGTTTTTTTTTGCATATGTTCGGGATTTTCTTTATTTCGTATATTAATGCATCTTTTTTTGTTTCATCTTTTTATCTTATATTAACTTTAATAATATTTGCTGTTAACTTAAGTAAGGAAATATGAAAAATTAAATGAAGCTTAACCTTCAGAGGTAGTTTTAATTCGTAATTGTTTTCTAAGATTTTCTTGGTAACTTTATATAAGCTAATATATTTAAAGTCGAGTTTTTAATTTGGGCGTTTGGTTTTGATATTTTTGATAACTAAATAAATCATGTCTTTGTCCGAAAAAATTAATCTTTTTAATTTTTTGGGGTTGTAAAATATTTTTTTTAATTACGTATAAATTCGAACTTTGTTTTTATTTTTATATGTAATCATCTAAGTTATTTTAATGTCAGGATAGCTTTAATATTAACTGGACCGTTATTACGTATTTTCTTATAAATTTCGGGTATAAAATTAAAGTTAACGTTTATTAGGGTTATTTTAATGCTTTTATAATAACTGGTATTATAAGTTAACTGGGTTATCGATAACTTTTTAACCCAATTGTTTTATTCGTAATTAATGTAATATCGTAAGTAGGTTTTAAAAGTTTAATTTAACCGTTTTATTTATTTATTTGTTTAAGGTTTAAACGTACTAGATAACTTATGGTTTAGGCCGATTTATACCATAAAACTTTGCTAGAATTTAAAAGTAAACGTAATGCTTTTATTTAAAATAATTTCCGTAAGTAATTTATGTACGCTAAAAATATATCGAAAAAAGATATATGTTATTTATTTCGCATTAGTATTTTTATTATAAAATAAGAAATAAGAAAGTTTCGTAAATCGGTTAACGATTATGAAAATATTATCGTAATATATTCCTGTCGCTAGGTTTTTAGATAAGGGAAACTTAATAATCAAATTTATAATAATCAAATCCTATGGTTGTTATAAAATTAAGAATAGTTGTAACTTTTTATATGGTTTATGCCGTAAAGTTTTTGTTTTAATATAAACGTCACATTTTTTTCTAACTTTCTGTATTATTATTTTTATTTTAGGAAAGTAATAAGTACATTATAAACGTTTTAAGATTTTGTAAATCCTTAAATATCTATAAAGTAGGTGTTGGTATATATCCCATATCAGGTCTTACTGGTATTTTTCCGGTATCTGAATTTTATCTATTTTCTGGTCGTTAGGTAAGTTATTGTTGTATTGCTGTATTTTCTGATATAAATCGGGAGGTACTGTTTTAATTGTTACAATTTGTCGTAATTTCAAATATTTTTCTGAGGTAATATTAAAAACTTTGTGGTTAATTTTGATTAATTTTTCTTTTAAGTTAGGTTGTTTGCTAAAGGTATTTGCTTTGCCGTTTTTAAAGCTTTTTTAGTAGATAATAACGAAATCGTATTCCGTTAGTTTTTCTGCATAACGCAGTTATCGTTTTGTAAGTTTTCGTATAATAGTAAAACGGGTGAGATTTTTGTAATCGGTATAAACCTTAATTTAATGAAAGTTTTCCTTAAATATATACCTAAATTTTCGGAATGCCTTAACGATAGCCATATATTCTTTGTCGGGAATGGCATAATTTAACTTTGCTTCTTTTAATTTGTAAAAATAAAAGGTAATCGGGTGAAATATTTGATTATTTTGGTATCCGATTACCGCGTTTAATACGTAATCCGAAAAGTCGGTTTTTAGTTTAATTAGACGTTTTGGGTTATATATGATTAATACTGGCTTATTAATAATTACGTTCTTAATTTATTAGAAAGCCTTTTCGGTTTCCGTTATTTATTAGAATTCGTTTTTTTTAATAAAATTAAACAAAGGTGTTGCAATTTTATTAAAGTATTTGATGAATTTCCTATAATAGTTGGCGAATTTAATAAATGCCTGTACCTTTGTAACGGTAATAGATATAGGCCATTTTGTAACTGCTGTAATTTTCTTAAGGTTTACTTTAATATATTTTAAAGTAATGATATATCCCAAATATTTTACTTTTTATATATGGAATTAACTTTTTTTTGCGTTAATTAATAGATTAACGTTTTGTAAAACTTAAAAAACTTGATAAACATATCCTGTATATATTTTTTTTAATTTCGAAAAAATCAAAATGTTATTTAAATAGTATATAACGAAGATATTTAGGTATTTTCGAAGTATATGGTTAATTATTCGTTAAAAGGTTGCTGGTACGTTCGTAAATTTTATTAGTATAATTAAATATTTATACAGTTCGTATTTCGTTTTAAAACCCGTTTTTTATTTGTTTTTTGGCTTAATTTGAATCAAGTTATATTCATTTTTAAAATTTAAAGCGGTAAATTGTTTAATCCTTTATAAACGATCCTTTATTTTAGTAATTAATAGAAAAGGTAACGTCCTACACAAGTACTCCGGACGCATAAGTACTCCGGACGGTTTTTGGCATATTCCAACCACCGAACTTCAATTAATCATTTCTTAACATTAACAATATGGAACAGCTTATAAAAGAAACGAGAATAAACCTAGCCGTTCAGGCTAAAAAACGAAACCCGAAACTTAATTATACGACACTTAATTCTATATATAAAGTTGCGAAATCTACTTTGCATAAACGATATAACGGTATACCTTCTTATAGCGACCATATACCCAAATTGCAAAAATTAACGGCAACCGAAAAGAAATTAATTATCGACCAAATCTTTAACCTAAATGCGCGAACGTTTCCTATCCGGCTTTAGTACGTTAAAAATATAGCCAATATATTGCTTGCCTAACGCGTTACAGGGCACGTCGGAATTAACTGGGCGTCGAACTTTGTTAGACGGCAAAAAAAACTCCAGATGCGTTTAAATCAGAAAATCGATTATTAACGGGTTTTATGCGAAAATCCGGAAACATTTCGTAAGTAATTCGAACTTATTCGGGCTATTATCGCAAAATACGGCATTGCAAAAGAGGATATTTATAACTTCGACGAGACAGGATTTTTGATAGGGCTTTTTATAGCAACGGGTATGGTAGTTACCAATGCCGAAAAACGTAAAAAACTTAAATAAACGCAATAAGGGAATAAAAAATGGGTTACAGTTATCCAGGTTATCAATTTATAAGGTTGGGTTTTATCGCCATTTATTATTATAACGGGAAAAAATCACTTTAGGTCCTGGTACCGTAATAACCTATTGCCAGTTAATTAAAAACTCGGTATAAGCCATAATAACTGGATAATAAACGAATTAAGTTTAAAATAAATTTAATATTTCGATAAATATATTCGGACGCGTACGAAAGGTTCGAAACGTTTTTTTATCCTCGACGGCTACGAAAACCATTATTCGATGGAATTCGAAAAATATTGCGCAAACCACGATATTATTATGCTTTGTATGCCTGCGTATTTTTCGCATCGGTTTTAACTTTTTGACGTATTTTATTTTTTTGTTTTAAAACGCGCTTATTTGCGGTACATCGAAGATTTAATGCGACGTTATTATACCCATATTACCAAAAAAGATTTCCTCGCCGGCTTTTACAACGCGTTCCAAGCTACCATAACGTCCGATAATATCAAATCTGGATTCGCGAAAGCTAGTTTTGTTCCATTTGATCCTAATAACGTTCTTTCCGAATTGGAAATTCCTCCAGTTGTGCCTACGCCGACCGTCTCCCCGCTAACCTCCGCCGGTTCTATTCGTTCCCCGCCCGCGAAAACCCCTAGGAATATTAAAGAAATAACGAAGCAAGGACGTTATTTACAAAAAAAGATTGGATATTAAGGTGATTCGTTAAAAATCGTTAAATCGGCTAATCTTTTAACAAAAAATAACTTATTACTTTTACACGAAATTACTCTTCTTCAGGAAGAAAACGCCTAATTACGCAAAACGAACCACATTTTAAGCAAACGTCGGAAAACCAAAAATAAACGTCTCCAAAAAAGAGAAACATTTATTATACAAAAAGGATAAGCTCTTCTAGCCGAAAAAAAAAAAAGTAATAAAAAAATGCAACTAACAATAATTAAAAAGGATCGTTGCAAAAAAATTAAAACGAAAAAACGGAAATGTAAGGTCTGCAGCAAACCCGGACATAATATGCGTACTTATAAAGAAGTTATAAAAACGTCTAGCGAAAAAAAATCCGATTAATTTAAATCAATACGATATGTTATTGTTAATTAATTTGAATTTATTATCGCGACGTGCCAAAAACCGTCCGGAATATTTGTGCGTCCGGAGTACTTATATGGAACGTTATCTTATTTTTAATAATAATACTGTTAAAATATCGATAATCCACTATTAATTGTAGCTTGTTATTTTTTTTAATACGAAAAATATAGGATATCCGGCTAAAAATATAGATCGTCGAATCCATCCCTTTTGGAATTTATTTTCCAGGTATGCACGTAAGGTATAAAACTTTGCTTCGTTTAAATTGTAAATAAGATAAAATTTAGATAAAGTGTTTTCTTTAAGAATTATTTTATAGTTTTATTCGTTATATTCTGGTAACTTCGTCCTAAGTTCTTTTTAAAACAGTCGTTTGTATTTGCGATACTATAATAATACATTAACTATATAATTTTTTGGGTTTTTCGGACTGGTATTTTAAGATTTCGTTTATATTATAAAGTTATACCCGGGTAATGGCTATGATACGTCGAATACGTTTATTATGCTCCTTTTTTTTTGTATCGTGTTTTTTTAAGTAGTAAGGTATCTATCATATCCTTATGCCTGCATTTATCGTTTTTTTTTTTTTTTTTGATAAAAGAAAATAAAA